>CM022300.1:3326587-3619254 GCA_011799875.1 Thinopyrum elongatum | reverse complement strand
GGGATGTTTAGTCCCACCTCGCTAGTTGAGAGAGCTCGAGAGTGGTTTATAAGCGCTGCTGCGCCGACCCTCTCGAGCTCCTCTCAACTGCAGGATTTCGGGCCTTCTCTGCTACTCTTTGCCTGTGGCCTGCTGGGCCTCGCGCCCTGAATCCTGGCCCATGGATGGGTTTCTAGTCGTATTCAGCCGTGGTGGCCCAGCGGTGGCATTTTTTTTTCCTAGTTTTTTTGTTTTTCTTTTTTTGCTTTATTTATTTTATTTTGTTTCTACTACAACAAAATACAAACTGTTTTTCAGTGATTCTTTTTGCTTTTAGGTAATAAAAATTATAACTTGCTGTTAGTGCCATTAGTTTTCCAATTTGAATAGTTTAAATTTGAATTCTTGAAATTTGTGTGAATCATAGTTTGTGATTAACTTTACTATAAAAAATAGATTTTGGGGTGATTCTTTTTCCTGCATTTTAATATTACTATACTGTGTTTTATCATTATATTCAAAACACATTATTGTTATTTTCGTTTCTACACAAAAAAATCTTTATGATAATTCCATTTGCTATTCAAGTTTCTAACAAAAAAAGTTCTTTATGAAATTCTTTTTGCTTTTAATGTTTTGAACAGAAATACTTTGATAATTTTAGTTGCATAAATTTTAGTTGATTCCTTTTGCTATAGAGTTCATTATTATTTCTTAGTTCATTCTTTTTTCTATTAGTTTTTCATTAAAGTTTTCTAGTTCATTCTTTTAGTTTATTATTTTTGCTATTAAGAGTTCATAAAGTTGAGAGGGTTACGGCAAAAACTAGATGCACTTCGTGTACAAAATGGACAATCTCTTTCGAAGTATCAGGGTTTCGGACGAAACTCATCTGTTACAAAAGGATTTCATTTTTTTGAACTTATTTGAACTCCACTTTTTGTGTTCTCAAAATGAACCATTCAAAGCCACATCATCAATTTTCAACCCTTTGACTTCATCTGTTATTTTTCATGCATTTACTGATTTTTTTTGAGCTAAATGACCCTGAAATTGAAAAGCACTTCACTGAACTCTGAAGAGGTTGAAAATTGGCATGATATCATCATTTCACCACACTAGCATGAGCTAAAATTTGAGGGGGTTACGGCAAAAACTGGTGCACTTCGTGTACTAAATGGACAATCTCTTTCGAAGTATCAGGTTTCGGACAAAACTCATCTGTTACAAAGGGATTTCATTTTTTAAAAACTTATTTGAACTCCAACTTTTTGTGTGTTCAAAATGAACCATTCAAAGCCCATCATCAATTTCCAACCCTTTCTGACTTCATCTGTTATTTTTCATGCATTTACTACTGATTTTTTTTGAGCTAAATGACCCTGAAATTGAAAAGCACTTCACATGAACACTGAAGAGGTTGAAAATTGGCAGATATCATCATTTCACCCACATACATGAGCTAAAAATTGTGAGCGGGTTACGGCAAAAACTGGATGCACTTCGTGTACAAAATGGACTCTCTTTCGAAGTATCAGGTTCGGACAAAAACTCATCTGTTACAAAGGGATTCATTTTTTTAAACTTATTTGAACTCCAGAATTTTGTGTGTTCAAAATGAACCATTCAAAGCCACATCATCAATTTTCAACGCTTTCTGACTTCATTTGTTATTTTTCATGCATTTACTGATTTTTTGAGCTAAATGACCCTGAAATTGAAAAGCACTTCACATGAACTCTGAAGAGGTTGAAAATTGGCATGATATCATCATTTCACCCACATAGCATGTGCTAAAAAGTTGAGAGGGTTACGGCAAAAACTGGATCGCACTTCGTGTACAAAATGGACATTCTTTCGAAGTATCAGTGTTTCGGACAAAAACTCATCTGTTACAAAGGGATTTCATTTTTTTAAACTTATTTGAACTCCAGACTTTTTGTGTGTTTAAAATGAACCATTCAAAGCCCACATCAATTTTCAACCCTTTCTTTTGGTCCCGGTTTGTTCCACCGACCGGAACCAATACACCCCTTTTGTTCTGGTTGGTGCTACCAACTGGGACCAAAGGCCTGGCGCTGGCGCGGTGCGGTGGGATGTTTAGTCCCACCTCGCTAGTTGAGAGAGCTCGAGAGTGGTTTATAAGCGCTGCTGCGCCGACCCTCTCGAGCTCCTCTCAACTGCAGGATTTCGGGCCTTCTCTGCTACTCTTTGCCTGTGGGCCTGCTGGGCCTCGGCGGGCCTGAATCCTGGCCCATGGATGGGTTTCTAGTCGTATTCAGGCCGTGGTGGCCCAGCGGTGGCATTTTTTTTTCCTAGTTTTTTTGTTTTCTTTTTTGCTTTATTTATTTTATTTTGTTTCTACCTACAACAAAATACAAACTGTTTTTCAGTGATTCTTTTTGCTTTTAGGTAATAAAAATTATAAACTTGCTGTTAGTGCCATTAGTTTTCCAATTTGAATAGTTTAAATTTGAATTCTTTGAAATTTGTGTGAATCACTAGTTTGTGATTAACTTTACTATAAAAATAGATTTTGGGGTGATTCTTTTTCCTGCTATTTAATATTACTGTGTTTTATCATTATATTCAAAAACAATTATTGTTATTTTCGTTTCTAACAAAAAAAATCTTTATGATAATTCCATTTGCTATTCAAGTTTCTAACAAAAAAAGTTCTTTATGAAAATTCTTTTTGCTTTAATGTTTGAACAGAAAATGACTTTGCATATTTTCGTTGCCTACATTTTAGTTGATTCCTTTTGCTATTAGAGTTTCATTAAAGTTTTCTAGTTCATTCTTTTTTCTATTAGAGTTTCATTAAAGTTTTCTAGTTCATTCTTTTAGTTTATTATTTTTGCTATTAGAGTTTCATAAAAGTTTGAGGGGTTACGGCAAAAACTAGATGCACTTCGTGTACAAAATGGACAATCTCTTCGAAGTATCAGGGTTTCGGACGAAAACTCATCTGTTACAAAAGGATTTCATTTTTTTAACTTATTTGAACTCCAGACTTTTGTGTGCCAAAATGAACCATTCAAAGCCACATCATCAATTTTCAACCCTTCTGACTTCATCTGTTATTTTTCATGCATTTACTGATTTTTTTGAGCTAAATGACCCTGAAATTGAAAAGCACTTCACATGAACTCTGAAGAGGTTGAAAATTGGCATGATATCATCATTTCACCCACATAGCATGAGCTAAAAAGTTGAGAGGGTTACGGCAAAAACTGGTAGCACTTCGTGTCATAAATGGACAATCTCTTTCGAAGTATCAGGGTTTCGGACAAAAACTCATCTGTTACAAAGGGATTTCATTTTTTAAACTTATTTGAACTCCAGACTTTTTGTGTGTTCAAAATGAACCATTCAAAGCCACATCATCAATTTTCAACCCTTTCTGACTTCATCTGGATTTTTCATGCCTTTATGATTTTTTTTGAGCTAAATGACCCTGAAATTGAAAAGCACTTCACATGAACACTGAAGAGGTTGAAAATTGGATGATATCATCATTTCACCCACATAGCATGAGCTAAAAGTTGAGCGGGTTACGGCAAAAACTGGAGCACTTCGTGTACAAAATGACACAATCTCTTTCGAAGTATCAGGGTTTCGGACAAAAACTCATCTGTTACAAGGGATTCATTTTTTTAAACTTATTTGAACTCCAGAATTTTGTGTGTTCAAAATGAACCATTCAAAGCCAAATCATCAATTTTCAACGCTTTCTGACTTCATTTGTATTTTTCATGATTTACTGATTTTTTGAGCTAAATGACCCTGAAATTGAAAAGCACTTCACATGAACTCTGAAGAGGTTGAAAATTGGCATGATATCATCATTTCACCCACATAGCATGTGCTAAAAAGTTGAGAGGTTACGGCAAAAACTGGATGCACTTCGTGTACAAAATGGACATTCCTTTCGAAGTATCGGTTTCGGACAAAAATCATCTGTTACAAGGGATTTCATTTTTTTAAACGTATTTGAACTCCAGACTTTTTGTGTGCTCAAAATGAACCATTCAAAGCCACATCATCAATTTTCAACCCTTTCTGACTTCATCTGTTATTTTTCATGCATTTACTGATTTTTTTGAGCTAAATGACCCTGAAATTGAAAAGCACTTCACATGAACTCTGAAGAGGTTGAAAATTGGCATGATATCATTATTTCACCCACATAGCATGTGCTAAAAAGTTGAGAGGGTTACGGCAAAAACTGGATGCACTTCGTGTACAAAATGGACAATCTCTTTCGAAGTATCAGGGTTTCGGACAAAAACTCATCTGTTACAAAGGGATTTCTTTTTTTTGAACTTATTTGAACTCCGGACTTTTTGTGTGCTCAAAATGAACCATTAAAAGCCATATCATCAATTTTCAACCCTTTCTGACTTCATCTGTCTTCACTTTTTCTTCGCTTGTGTCCTTTGCTTATTGCGCCGTAACCATGGATATTCTTCATCGCTTAACAGGGTGCTTGGGTCAGCCTTGACTTTGAAGGGAGGAATTTCATGAAACTTTTCATAATCTTCAGACATGTCTGGCTTACCCTCCACTCCCACGATGTCTCTTTTCCCTGAAAGAACTATGTGGCGCTTTGGCTCATCGTATGATGTATTCGCTTCCTTATCTTTTCTTTTTCTCGGTTTGGTAGACATGTCCTTCACATAGAAAACCTGCGCCACATCATTGGCTAGGACGAATGGTTTGTCTGTGTACCCAAGATTGTTCAGATCCACTGTTGTCATTCCGTAATGTGGCTCTACCTGTACCCCGCCTCCTGACAGATTGACCCATTTGCACTTAAACAAAGGGACCTTAAAATCATGTCCGTAGTCAAGTTCCCATATGTCCACTATGTAACCATAATATGTGTCCTTTCCCTTCTTGGTTGCTGCATCAAAGCGGACACCGCTGTTTTGGTTGGTGCTCTTTTGATCTTGGGCGATCGTGTAAAATGTATTCCCATTTATCTCGTACCCTTTTGTAAGCCAATACAGTCGAAGATGGTCCCCTGGACAACGAGTACAGCTCATCAGAAACAGTGTTGTCACCTCTGAGACGTGTGTCCAACCAACTGCCGAAAGTCCTGATGTGTTCACATGTAATCCAGTCGTCACACTGCTCCGGGTGTTTGGAGCGCAGAATGTTCTTGTGTTCATCGACATACGGGGTCACCAAGGTAGAGTTCTGTAGAACTGTGTAGTGTGCTTGAGACCAAGAATGCCCGTCCCTGCATATTATTGAGTCCCCTCCCATGAACCTCTCAAAGGGGAACATATTGTGTAGAAATACGGGGCCCAGAACGACAATCTCGTCGACTAGATGAACTAGGACGTGCATCTTGATATTGAAGAAGGATGGTGGGAACACCAGCTCGAAACTGACAAGACATTGCGCCACATCACTCCTTAGCCTTGGTATGATTTCTGGATCGATCACCTTCTGAGAGATTGCATTGAGGAATGCACATAGCTTCACAATGGCTAATCGAACGTTTTCCAGTAGAAGCCCCCTCAATGCAACCGGAAGCAGTTGCGTCATAATCACGTGGCAGTCATGAGACTTTAGGTTCTGGAACTTTTTCTCTGGGATATTTATTATTCCCTTTATATTCGACGAGAAGCCAGACGGGACCTTCATACTGAGAAGGCATTCAAAGAAGATTTCCTTTTCTTCTTTGGTAAGAGCGTAGCTGGCAGGACCTTCATACTGCTTTGGAGGCATGCCGTCTTTTTCGTGCCAACGTTGCAGGTCCTCCCGTGCCTCCAGTGTATCTTTTGTCTTTCCATACATGCCCAAGAAGCCTAGTAGGTTCACGCAAAGGTTCTTTGTTACGTGCATCACGTCGATTGAAGAGCGGACCTCTAGGTCTTTCCAGTAGGGTAGGTCCCAAAATATAGATTTCTTCTTCCACATGGGAGCGCGTCCCTCAGCGTCATTCGGAATAGATAGTCCGGCGGGACCCTTTCCAAAGATTACGTGTAAATCATTGACCATAGCAAGTACGTGATCACCGGTACGCATGGCGGGCTTCTTCCGGTGATCTGCCTCGCCTTTGAAATGCTTGCCTTTCTTTCGACATTGATGGTTGGTCGGAAGAAATCGACGATGCCCCAGGTACACATTCTTCCTGCATTTGTCCAGGTATATACTTTCGGTGTCAGCTAAATAGTGCGTGCATGCGTGGTATCCCTTGTTTGTCTGTCCTGAAAGGTTACTGAGAGCAGGCCAATCATTGATGGTTACAAACAGCAACGCATGCAGGTCAAATTCCTCCTGTCTGTGCTCATCCCACACACGTACACCTTTTCCATTCCACAGCTGTAAAAGTTCTTCAACTAATGGCCTTAGGTACACATCAATGTCGTTGCCGGATTGCTTAGGGCCTTGGATGAGTACTGGCATCATAATGAACTTCCGCTTCATGCACAGCCCAGGAGGAAGGTTATATATACATAGAGTCACAGGCCAGGTGCTGTGATTGCTGCTCTGCTCCCCAAAAGGATTAATGCCATCCACGCTTAAACCAAACCATATGTTCCTTGCGTCACCTGCAAAGTCCTCCCAGTACTTTCTCTCGATTTTTCTCCACTGCGACCCGTCAGCGGGTGCTCTCAACTTCCCGTCTTTCTTACGGTCCTCTCTGTGCCATCGCATCAACTTGGCATGCTCTTTGTTTCTGAACAAACGTTTCAACCGTGGTATTATAGGAGCATACCACATCACCTTCGCAGGAACCCTATTCCTGGGGGCTCGCCGTCAACATCACCAGGGTCATCTCGTCTGATCTTATACCGCAATGCACCGCATATTGGGCATGCGTTCAAATGCTCGTACGCACCGCGGTACAGGATGCAGTCATTAGGGCATGCATGTATCTTCTGCACCTCCAATCCTAGAGGGCATACGACCTTCTTTGCTGCGTACGTACTGTCGGGCAATTCGTTATCCTTTGGAAGCTTCTTCTTCAATATTTTCATTAGCTTCTCAAATCCTTTGTCAGGCAAAGCATTCTCTGCCTTCCACTGCAGCAATTCCAGTACGGTACCAAGCTTTGTGTTGCCATCTTCGCAATTGGGGTACAACCCTTTTTGGCGATCCTCTAACATGCGATCGAATTTCAGCTTCTCCTTTTCACTTTCGCACTGTCTCCTTGCATCAACAATGACCCGGCGGAGATCATCATCGGGCACATCGTCTGGTTCCTCTTGATCTTCAGCTTCCCCCTTTGCAGCATCACCGTATTCAGGGGGAACATAGTTGTCATCGTCCTCTTCTTCTTCGCTGTCTTCCATCATAACCCCTATTTCTCCGTGCCTGGTCCAAACATTATAGTGTGGCATGAAACCCTTATAAAGCAGGTGGGTGTGAAGGATTTTCCGGTCAGAGTAAGACTTCGTATTCGCATATATAGGGCATGGACAACACATAAAACCATTCTGCTTGTTTGCCTCAGCCACTTCGAGAAAATTATGCACGCCCTTAATGTACTCGGAGGTGTGTCTGTCACCGTACATCCATTGCCGGTTCATCTGGGTGCATTATATATAATTAAGTGTGTCAAAAACCATTACAGAACATCATGAATAGATAAGTGACAAAATTAATAGAAATTCATCATCACATTAAAACCAAAGTACATACATAGTTCTCATTGAACAACATATAGCTCTCCAGAGCATCTAATTAAACTATATATTGAAACTATGTAAAACATTTCAATGCAACAACAAATGTGATCATAATCGCAACCAAGGTAACAATTGATCCAACGGCATAATGATACCAAGCCTCGGTATGAATGGCATATTTTCTATACTTTCTAATCTTGAAGCGCATTGCATCCATCTTGATCTTGTGATCATCGACGACATCCGTAACATGCAACTCCAATATCATCTTCTCCTCCTCAATTTTTTTTATTTTTTCCTTCAAGTAATTGTTTTCTTCTTCAACTAAATTTAACCTCTCGACAATAGGGTCGGTTGGAATTTCCGGTTCACACACCTCCTAGATAAATAAAATCTATGTCACGTTGGTCGGCATAATTGTCATAAACAATAAATGAACCAAATAGTTATAAAATATAATATATACCACATCCGAATCATAGACATGACGAGGGCCGACGGGGGCGGATACCAAAACCATCGCACTATATAATAACAAACAATAATAAAAGTAAGAAAATTATACAACTATCTATCTAAATCATACAAGTAAGATTTTTTCTCTTTTAGAAAGAAGATGAGAACAAGAGGCTCACCACGGTGGTGCCGGCGACGCGATCGGCGCGGGCGATCGACGGCGGTGAAGACGGGGACGGGACGTGACGGACCGCTAAACCTAGACAAATCTTGAGGAAAATGGAGCTTGAAGGTCGAGCTTCGAGAGGAGAAAGCTTAACTAGTGTGGCTCGAGCATTTCATCAAACACCTCATCTGCATAGGAAGTGAGCTAGAGCACCACAAAGCTCTCCCCTCGCCGGCCAGAAAAAACAAAGCAGTGTGGAGTGCTCTGCTCGCCGGCGATGGGGTATATATAGCCACCTCATTGGTCCCGGTTCGTGCGTAGAATCGGGACTAAAGGTCCCCCTTCTGTCCTGGTTCAAGCCACGAACCGGGACCAATGGATGTGGGCCAGGAGCGAGGCCCATTGGTCCCGGTTCGTGCCAGGAACCGGGACAAATGGGTCCAGACGAACCGGGATCAATGCCCACGAGGCCCAGGCCCCCCTGGGCGCATGAACCAGGACGTATGCCCCCCATGGGTCCCGGTTCGTGACTGAACCAGGACTAATGGGCTGGGCTGGCCCGAACCAAAGCCCTGTTTTCTACTAGTGACCCCAAGGGTACCCACGAGATAATGATACAAGTCGGGTCGCCCCAAAGGGTACCCACGAGTATTACGGTGGCGGCTCGATGGATCAGGCGGAGACCACCTAGGAGAGAGGTGGGCCTGGTCCCTGGACACGCGTAGGTCATCCACCTCACCGCCGGCGCTCGTGCACGTCGCCCCCGGTGATGGTTGGCCGGTCCTCTCGGTCCAGAGCACCACCGTTCCGGTCTCCAAAATCCAGACCGCCCAGCCCTTCGATCCGGTCTGGTCCGCCGCCGGCCGGTCGAAATGGCGGCTCGGTTAGGGACTGGAGCGGCCCGGACCGTGTCCACCCTGACTTGCAGCCACGTACCTGGCTGTCAATGAAGAACCTGCCTGGAGTAGTTCAGACTCTAGCCTGATTTGTAACTGTACATCACAGAAGTTCAGAGATAATATATCCAGGACGAAATGGTGGCGAGGTCTAAGCTAAGATGCTAAAATTCACAGCGTATCTGTCAGCGAAGAAGAGGAAGATGATAACCTAGCTCGATGGTCTGGCTGTCTATTCTTTATTCGATCAGTGCAGTCAAAATTAAGTTTAGATTGCTCTTGCTCTGTATTGTTGAAGGAAGCAATCAGCGACTTTGGTTTCAGGTCATGAAACAACTTGTACTGACGAAAAAAAAGCGAAAACAATGAGCATTTTTTTCCCATAAAAGGGGACTAAAACCCAAATGGGCCAGGCCATACACTCGCCCTTAAGCGGAAAATAGGAGCTCTCATAGCCTCCTTCTCCTGGAAGTTGTCAAATTTGCTCACTCTACGATTTGTCTTGTTAATATTTTTAGCTAGTATGTCAATCTTGTTGGATATATATATATATATTTTTTTTTTAAGTCGACCCGAAAGGATCTCGATTCATTAAAAAAGGAGAGAGTTGCCCGGTTAATTAGCGGAAAACCGGGCGATGCTCATACATTTAGCTAACAAGAAACTGGGTCTTGTAAACAATTTTTGTGCGCTACTGCATTACTGCTAGCTGCTACCACTATATATCTGACCAGCCTAACTATACAACAACAGTACAGTAGCAGTAATGCACACATGGATCGAGCGTTCGTGGGTGGGTGGCCTAGTCGCACGCGGCATGCATGCCGGCGGCTACCAGATGAAGCTCATCTCGGCGTTGGCGCGTGCGGCGTCGTCGTCGTCAAGGGAGGGGAAGTGGACGTGTCGGCCCTCATAGGTGGTGATCACCATGCGCGGGTCCTCTGCCAGCCGCTCCACGCGCTTCTTCACCCGGCACTTGTCCTGCGTGCACCGGTAGTAGCTCCTGCGTCCACAGCACACAACATCTCCATCAGCTTATTTTTCTAGCTCAACGCCATTTCTTATCTCAAAAAAAAAAAAGAGTAGCTGAACGCCATTTCTTCAAATCCAGGCTTGTCATGTTTGTTCACTGCCAGCATCAGTAGTTGTAGTACAAGTGGTCATGGACTCATGGTACTCTGTATATTCTACATGTTGTGAATATTTTTTTTGCGGGTACCAGTATATTCTTTTTTTGCCAGTGAATATTCAGAGAGCTGTAGACACGTAGTAGGTGAAGTACCGATGCTGCAAGAAATTCTCAATCATGGCCTGACAACACATGGAAAGAAATAATATATGGCGATGATAAAATTCCAGGCTAGCTACCCAGCTGGTACTAGCATCCTTCCTCGTCCCACCCCGAGGGCGAGGGGCATAGATTGAGAAAGATGTGGTAATAATTGCATAGATTGAGTTAGCTTAGAAACTAGGGAGATTCCCTGTTTGGTTTGCAACCACACTTGTGGTAAACAATAAACATTTGTTGATTATAGGAACAATCAGTTAGGGTCAGATTGATCGTAGTAGCTAGCTAGGCATATCAACCGCTTAGATAATCAACAGTAGGACATGATCCTTATCTTCAATAAAAAATCCTCAAAAAGTTTCGGGATGATTTGATCTTATCTGATATTGATTTCCTGCGAAAGAAAAATATGGCAGAAAACAGGTACTGGCATGTGGCACTAAGTTAATAGGTAGTCCCCAAAAATGATATAAAAATGTATAAAATATAATAAAAACATCCAAGAATAATAATGTCATAGCATGGAACAAGCAAAAATAATAGATACGTTGGAGACGTATCATGGCCTTGTGCCCACTTGGCACAAATGTAGTCTTTGGCTTTTGTTGACCATGCCTTTCATTGCACTTTTTAGACTTAGGTGAGTACCCAAGCCCTTCCTTTTGGAAGCTCTCCTTTTGGTTCCCCAAAAGCTCATCAAGTTTTTCCTTGCCTTGGATGCAAGAAACTAATCCTTTTTCAAGTTGAGCTTTGAGGCTTGCAGTTTCTTTTTGCAACGATGCTATATCACAAGTGTGGTTAGCAGTACAAGCATCAACATCAATGACAATAGGAATGCTCGAAGGAGGGTTAGTTAAAGTCTTCTCAACGGTAGCTTGAAGATCCTTATGAGAGGCATCAACTTTAATAAGTTCCTCCTTGATGACTTTGGAACCCCTTTCGAGGTGCCCAAAATCAACCTTAAGCTTCTCATAAGAAACTTCAAGTGATAGTTTAGAGGCCTTGTACTCCTTAAGCAATTTAAGCATGATATCATTCTTTTCTTTTCATTGGCAAGTTCAAGATCAAGAGACTTGCGAGATTGTTTCTCTAAGTCAAGTGCATTCTTGAGACAATCTATCAACTCCTTCTCTTCAAAGAGGAGGTCTTCTTGATCGGCAATGGTGTCCTTAGCCTTACCAAACAATTCAAGAAAACTTTGGAAAGTCTCAAGAGGCTTCCCTCTTAGAGCTAACATAATATGATAGGCCTCTTGACCTTCTTCATTTAGACCATCTTCACTAGCATCATCCAAATCAATTTCTACTTGAATAGTAGGGGATGATGGAAGAAGAGAGGGATTTAGTACCTTTACTTCTCTTGCCATGAGACACTTTGCTTGTGTCTCCTTCCCTTCGATGAGATCGTAGTTGAAGAGGGTGGTGCGGGTGTCGGTGACGAGTCTTGCAAGACCGGCAACACCAACTGTCTTCTCTTGAGTTGAATCATCATCGGACATGTACTCTTCTCCAATGAGTGCTCTTGCTCTAGTTTCACTTTGATAAGGCTTGCCATCATTGTAGTAGGGCTTTGAGGGCTTGGAAGGCTCCTCACGGCTCACCTCAAAACCGGGCCATTGAGGCTTGGGGAAATCCTTGAGGAAGTGTCTTGGATCTCCACAATTGTAGCAAGTTAACTTGTTGGAGGGGGATCCCTTGATGAACTTTCTTCTAGCTCCTCCTCGAGATTGGAAACCCCTAGCCATGAGGGCTAAGTTCTCCAAGCCTTCGGTGAATTTCTTGGAGTACTCTTCATCTTCATGATCATCCACAATGGCATTGCTACTTGACTCAATGGTTGGCTCTTGAGTGGCCTTGAGGGCCAAAGAGGTCTTGGTGGTGATACATTGGGCCAAACACATCTCTTCGGCGACATTGGCAAAGTTCTCACGGGAGACAAACAAAGATAGTAAGTCATCCGGTGATAGTGTTGCATAGTCTGTTCTTTGTTGGATGTTAAACAACATGTTGGAGTGTGTGGGCATGACGGCTCTTAGGAACTTCTCTTTGATGAATGTTTCCAGAGCCAAGGAATCATCATATCCCAACAACACAAGTGCTAGATCGTTGAGTCTTGTGTAGATGCCATTCGGTGTTTCCCCATTCCTCATTGCAAAGAGGTCCATCTTACTCTTTGACACCGTGAGGTTGGAAGTCTTGAGATTCGAGTTTCCTTCATGCAATCACTCAAGAGCATCCCAAGCTTCCTTAGCGGTGTCGTAGAGGTGAATGTGGTTGAAGATGACGGGATCAACACTCTTTGTAATCATAGACAAAGCAAGAAAGTTAAATTGCCTAGCCCTCATTTCCGAGGGGGCTAGATTCTTAGGATCCACGGGGGAGTAACCATCCATGATGATTTCCCAAAGGCCAAAGTTGGCACCACAAACATGAGACTTCATTAAAGCTTTCCAATGACCATAGTTCTCAGGATCAAGTGTAGGTGGAGGGCCTATATTAGTAACATGAGTGTCTTGCGGAAGTATAAGGTCGCTATGCATTATTTGAGAATAGTCATCCTTATCAATCTCAATACCGGCTATGCCGGCGGTGTTCAATGTGGCTGTTGTTTCGGCGTCCTTTTTCTCAAGTACGGCAAGCTTCCTTTCTAATTCCAGGATTTTCAACTCTAAGGCGGGGTTATCATCGTTCGGCATCTTTGCTCTCTATAGCGGTGAAGCTAAACAATGAGAGAGAGACCTTGCTCTAATACCAATTAAATGTTCAAAGATACTGATAATGTCGCCTAGAGGGGGGGGGGGGTGAATAGGTGGCTACCAATTTAAATCCTTTCCTTAGTTGATTTTAGAGTCAAGTGCGGAATTGTAAGTTCTCTAGAAATGCAACTAGGTGATACAACCCAATATGATGCAATACAACTAGCTAGCAAGCTACACAAGGCAACACACAAGCAAGAGTAAAGACAATAATAAGCTAGGGTAAAGAGACAACCAAAAGTGATGGAGACGATGATGTAATCCGAAGTTCACACACTTGGGGGTGTGCTAATCTCCGTTAGAGAGGGGAAGCACGAGAGCTTCCACGGCAGCGAAATGCCTCACCTTATTCTCCGAGAACCTCAAGCACTCTAAAATGCTTAGGCTCCCTTCCACTAAGGGTAGCTCTTGGGGCAGGCTCCAAACGCTCACAAACGAGCCCGGGGCACAACCACACGACTTGGAAGCTCCCCGAAAACCACAACCGTCTAGGGTTGCTCACAAACACAAGAGTAACAACACTTACTACGATCTCGCGAGGAATCAACAAACTCAAGTTTTGATTGGAGAATGGTAGATCTGGTGCTCCTCCTTTCCTCTCTAAACTATGGAGTGGATTGAGTGGCTAGAGAGGGAGGAATGGAAGTTGGAAGCTTTGGATCAATGGATGTTAGCAGTGTGTAGTTTGTCCACTCCCCAAGGAGGAAGAAGAGACTATTTATACTCAGCCCAAGAATCTGCCCGTTGTGGCCCACGCAGTAAAGTCAGATATTCCAGCATAAAGTCAGATGTTCTGACCTGTCGGATGTTCCGACATATACTCCAAGCCAGCCTCCGAGTTGTCCTGAAGGTACGGGACACATGTCGGAGATTACCTCAGAGAATCTGTCTGGACCTCCAACAAGTCGGATATGGGGTCAGATGTTCCGACCCATTATCCTACCCTACAACAGGGGCTAGAACAAGTAGGTATTGGGCATTCTTTTCTCACATAGGTTGTGGATGGTATTTGGCTTTATATGTTTAATGATTCCACACAAGATCCATGGCGCATCCCCTCTTAATAGTACGGCATACCTACGACTAAAAATGAGAAATCGTTGGTGCAAATTGATGTGCCGTCTTCCTTTATCCTTTTTGCTTAGGGGGGGGTCACCGACCAACCATATGTTTCACTTCAATACATGTGTAAGCTGAAAGCATACTCAAAACATAGTTAGTCAACTAATCTCTACTATCATTAACACCAAACCGTCATTAGGGGCGGATGTCCTTTCAAGTTCGCATGGCAGACCCCACCCTTTCTCTCCCTCCACCCCCACCCCAATCCCTAATTACCAGATCCCCCTCTCTCTTTGCTCAAATATCTCCCACCAATCCATTTCTCTACCTTCATATGCCACCCCGACCTGGATCGAGATCCACCCATCTCTTCCCACCCACCCCACCCCCTATCCCCAGTGAGCCACCTCTATCCTACCGTCCCGCCGTGCTGGCCACCACCTCCTCTAGCTCACCGTCGCTCCGGTCCATGTCGCCCTGGCCAACACAACATTCCCCTCCGTCACAACCGCATGAGATGATGGCGATGCCATGCTCCTCCACCTCAACATCGTCGACCACCAGATCATGGTGGTTGTGGCCATGACTAGCACTCGCCGTCGGGTCTCCCTCCGTGTCGACGACGGAGGTGAGGTCATTCTTGATTCCCTTCTTCACTATGGCTAGAGGAGGACTAGGTGCTCCTCACCACCGATCCCCTCCTCTGCATGTGCATGCTGGGCGATTGTAGCACCACCAAGGCGAGAACATCCTCCCCATGCTCCTATGAGATGTTCACCATTGACGCCATGGTTGCCATCGCTGTGTCGCCCATGAGCCGCGTGTGGATCCACCCGATCCGGCCAGGATCTGATGAGCCCTCTCCTTGTCCCTTTGTTGCCATCACTGGATTCGTGGTGGGGAAGAGCTCAACACACCTCCAGAATGGAATCTGGTGAGGCCTCCTGGAGCACGTCACCAGCAACTACTCCACCCCCTTCTCTCCCTCATCCGTCGAAATCTAGTGAGATACTGTCGGTGCAGGTTCTCACCTTCCTCCCCTCACCACCGGGAGAGGCGGAGGAGCACCATCACTGTCGTGCCATCACCGTCGACCTCGACCATCGCGAGAGTTAAGACTGGGAGTATGTATTCCTGCTGGGAGTATGTATTCCAGCTCCTCATATACCACATAGATGAATCAATTGTACCTCTTTATCATTTTTAATATACTTCATTAATAATTACTAGATACCCCCGAAGTGAGTTCCATGAAAAATTACATTTGAGACCACATATTTTATATTATTTACACATAAACTATATTTTTGTATGTAAAAATGGTGTGCTGCATCAACTAAGGGCTCCAATGCTATTTTTTTGAAAAACTTGTTTTGAGGTATATTAGAATAATTAATATGGTATATTGACAATGATAAGAAGGTGTCACATGTTTGTTTAAGAGGTATATTGAATGTGGGAGTACATACTCCGAGGAGTACAAAAAATTAGTCATATATATATAGCTAAAGGTCCTCCTTTGAGACTCTTCTCTAGATGACCATGTCCCCACCACCCACTGATTCTATGAAGATCCGGGCAGATTAGAGAAAATAAGGCAGGAGAGAGAAAATTGTCCCATCCCATGTCAGGTTGAGGTACATGGATCCCACATCTCTCTCTCGACCCGTCCCTAAATATCCCATCCGGTGCGGCCGTCCCTCCTCACCATCACCCACACACCAGATCTGAATCCAGCCAGCAAAGAAGAGCGCAAACGCTTTCCTCCCTCTGTAGTTCAACCATCCCCTTCCCTCCCCAGACAAACCGGCTTCCCCTCCATCACCTCACCGCACCAGCCTACCTCTCCAGGTCAAGCAACGCCGCCATCTTGGATCCAAGTTGCTCGAAATCATCGGTCGTCGGCCTGCCTCTCTCCTTCTCTAGGTCATCGGACGACTGTCGCCACGGTGACCTCCACCTCTCTCCATTGCTGGGCGGGCAGGAGGCCTGTGGCTAGGGCTACGGCTGGGCTAGGTGGAGGCACATGACTCAAGCAAGGCTAGCCACCATCGTGGGCCTTGTTCGCATCATGCACTTCGTAGTCACCATGCTCCTCTCCCTTGCGCGTGATTACCTCAAGGTCGCCGTTAACATCACTGGCGACAAGGACGAAGGAGAAGACACCATCGCCATGGATCTGCCATCTACTAGCCCCATAGATTTAGCTGATGAACCCCCATCGTCGCCTCCCCAATCCCCAGCAGCAAGAGGACCTACCACCCCGGCGATGACAGCCATCTCTCCATCCTGTTGCCATCAACGTTGTCATCCTCCATCGATCTCTGGATGCGCTTGTTCGCAATTTACCCTTACTGTAATTAGCACTTTACTTAATTAGTATCCATCATTAGTGTGTATCTAGTATAACTTTACTTAAATATCACTTTTTGATTTGTGTGAACCTTTTGTATAGCCCCTGGGTACTTAGTGAATTGGGGGTTACTTTTGTGATGAACTTGACGAAGTTAGGGGCATTTTCTGTATGGCCAGTGAGCACTTATTGGTCTGTGGGCACTTAGCTGGGATGTACTAATTCGAAGAATACTTAGGACTCTAATGTCATATTTGAGCACATCTAGACTTAATTAGAAGAATAGTTAGGACTTTATTGTGTGTGGCATTTTACTAAATATTGCTTAGCACTTCACTAATGCATGCTTAAAAAAAATCTGATGCATACTGTTATATGCTAAGCACTTTGTTTATTCATTGGGGGGGGGGGGGTTCATGGTCATGAACTGGACTATGTGTATACATGGGTGGAGCTTAGTGGCAGAATTCTAAAGTACTTACAAAATGGATTTTAATGGTCAGTCAACACTTAGTTCATGTTCTTGATGTAATTTTTTGTATGACTAAAGTTCTGTGATGAACTTGATGCATGTGGATGCACTTTTTGTTTGTCATTGGGCACTTAGTGAGATTAAGTTTGAGAGTACTTAGTTGGAAAAGTTTTAGATGTGTGGGCAGGTAAAGTTTCAGAGTACTTGGTGGGATTAAGTTTTAGAGTACTTTAAATTTGAACATTTTGCACAGATGGCACTTTAGATTTAAAAAGATTGCACTTAATTGTGGCACTATGTATTACACTGAGTATTAGTGTCGACTATATGGTTGAACTTTACAGACAATTATGTTGAACTTAACCGAGCTGTTGTTCGAACTTTACAGGAATTACAAGTAGATGTAAAGGACTTTGTATGATCTATGTGTACATTCTTGGCACTTTCTCTGTGCATCTTCTACGAAACCGGTGGCACTTTCTCTATGATTTTTTTATGAAACCAGTGCCACTTTCTCAATGTATGCAAAATACGTATCGAGTTTTGAATGACACTTTCTCTATGTATGCAAAAGACTATGAATTCGTGTAGGTACTTTTCTCTATGTATGCAAAGGACTCTGTTTAGATTGTGGGACTTCTACAGAATTTGAATATTGGATGGTGATCCAGATTAGAAAAACGGGCACTGACTAAGGTTAGGTACAATGAATAAATGAGCGCCCCTCCTCTCCCGCTTATTGACTTTGAAATTCAAACTCATTCTGCCCAGCCTGTCACTCCGTACCACTTTCTGACACTAAGGAATAGGGCTGACACAAGCTGCATGGCGGCAGGAGATGGGATGCTCTGAACCGACGGATTTAATCAGCATATACATGATTGTTCTAGATAGCATCTGCCGCACTTAGATGCTTGCAGAAAATTATTGTACAAGTGCTTGTAGAATATTATTCTGCAAGCACTTTTGAACCTCCATCAAAGAGCTAGTGGACTGCAATATTGACGAATGAACTACACACAATTTTTGGGTACTTTTTTGGTGACAAATTTTCAAACCATTTATCAGACAGATGCGTGATAAACCTTTGGAAAGCTATGGATTAGGCAAAACTTTTTCATGTAGAACGCTTTTCGAGATTCCCTATGGTTTAAGAGCGGTTTTGAATACTGTGCGCTACCCGCCGATTGGCACTGAGCGTATTTTTGTAAATTCTTTTAAATCGCTCATCAGAATAATGCAACTGATACACGGTTCAACTGCTATGAATGAGGCAAAACTTTTTTATGTAGAACGTTTTCTATAATTCCTTACGGTTTAAGAGCAGTTTTGAAAATACCAAAAGGCGGACCTCTGTTTTTTGCGACCCCCAAAATCGACTAGTGAACTGCATTCGAGAGACGACCAATCTGCAATGTCAATAGAGAGAACTGCACGTGATTTTTTTCGAACTATTTTTCGATAATTTTTGTGCCTTTTATGTAGGTGATATACCGTTTAAAAACTATGGATTAGGTGAAACTTTTTATGTAGAACACTTTTCAATATTTCTTGCAGTTTTAAAACAATTTTGAATATGGTGCAGTACCCATCGAGTGGCCGCGAGCGTATTTTCATGAAAAATTTTGAACCGCTCGTCAGATTAATGCATACGATACACCGTTGGAAGATATTGATGATGCAAAAAATTTCATCTAGAACATTCGTCCTAATTTCTTATGGTTTAAGAATAATTTTTAAAAGATGGCAATCTCGAGTTCATTTTAGCATATTTTTTTGATCGGACCGACGTGAACAACATCTGAGAAGCAATCGAACTGGGTGTGTTGATGCATTTGACTATTCCTGAAACACACAACATAGGGCGGGGGCGAATGCAGTTCACATGGGGGGAAAGTGAACAGCGGCATGGACCAAAGTGAACCGCATGACTTTCTTTTTCTCATTTCCAACATTTTTTAAAACGCATCTAGACTGCATGGTCTATGCTATTGAACTACATCGGCAGTGTGCAGTTCCTGGTGGAGGGGACGGACCAAAAAAAGGAACTAGTGATGAAAGTGAACTGCGGCATGGACCAAAGTGAACTGCAACACGAAGACAAGTTAACTGCATGGCTTTTAATACATTTTCTAACTTTTTATTTTGATGAGTTTGGGACTGCGAGGGGACGGACTAGTGAACTACTTATTTTCTTGTTGTTTTTGTTTAACTTCTATCTTTTTCAACCACCTTGCTGATGAAGTGAACTGCGTCTAAAAAAGGAACATTTTACACAATGAACCACTGATTTGTTTTGCAATAAACTGCATCAGAGTTTCAACATTTTTACAAATAAACTCCATGAGAGTTTCAACATTTTCACCATTTGCACTGCATGTCGGCGCGCTCCAAACTACACGCCCACGACGCGAAACACACACACATATGTTACCCAGCCGTCAGCATGTGAACTGCACTACAAACATTCACAAAACAAAACTGAATGTAAAAAACATGAATAGCACTGGAGCACCCGAGCCAAACTGCAGTGCACACGCAAATCTGAACGCTGCTGCTTCGGCGGCCGTCCACCTCCACCTCGACCAGCAGTCGTGAATGCACACACACACGCCGCACTGCATGGACATGCCCGCGGACTACATGGAGCCTCGCCGTACGAACTGTACGGCTAGGGAATTGCAGGAAAAATTGCATCAGCACAAATGATGGTGCATCGCACCACACGCGAGATCGGACTGCGCAATCGCATGCTGTACGCTAGACTGCATCCCTCGCCGCTACGAGACTGCACATCCATGCACCGATGGACTGCAGAGCTATGCGCCGGTGGGGCTATCCTGCTCTCCGGCAATAGATCTGAGGGGGAGGCCAGCGTACAAAGCACAGGAACGGGAGGGGAAGGCCGACGTCGCGTGTGTCTGTCATTGGCTGGGATTTGGGAGTGTTGTTCGCTTGCTGGTCACATCAGGCAGGTGTAACACCCCTATGTAATAAAGCACTGTGTCCTTTTGTTAAACATGCCAAGTCATCATCATTGCAATGCTTGATCACAGTGGTGAAACATCTCATTTCAAATTTCTTCACTGGATTCAATTCAAATTCAAAGTGAAATTTGAAGTTGATCAAAAGTTGCTGGAAAAATGTTCATCATTTAGCAAGTATTCCAAAACAATTTATTGTTAAGGAAAAAAACATCATCATCAAGTTAAAGTGGGATAAGCATTCCAAACAGTGCCAAAAACAACACTTTATATGCCATTTCCATTTCTGAAAAATTCAAATGGATTCCAAAATTGCCCAAACTTTTTGTGGCAGTGCAAAATATTCATTAGTATTTGTTTTTTCCAGCTCCACATATTTGTAAGGTCATCTGATGTCTAAAATAAATGCAAAATGCTGCTGGGAAAAGAAAACAGAAAAAGAAAATGCGAAAGGCCCTAAACCGCTACTGTGGACTGGGCCTAAGTGCACAGTGTACCTGGCCCAGCCCAGCCGGCCCTCTTCTCCCTCCTCTCTTCTCTCTCCCTTGCCGTGTCAGCCGAGCCGTGGATGGGCACGCGTGCTTCGGCGAAACGGCGACACCGCGTCGCCACCGATGCAGGGAGGATAAGGCCGAGCCCTATCCCTCCCCCTGGACACCCTCGCCACTTTTCCCCTCCACTCCCTCGCTCTCTCGCCCGCGTGCAAGATCGCCCGAGCGCTCCCGTCACCGCTCGCCGTCTTTCCCGTAGCCACCGACCTCGCCTCGCCACCGTGCCCATCATCTCCGCCGTCGTCGACCATGTCGTCCGCGTCCTCGAACGGGATCTGGGGAGCTCCACATCGAGTGAATCGGGCCGCCCCCTTCCGCCACGGCTGCCGGCGATTTCCAACAACCTACTATCGCTCCTAAGCTCCCAAGGGCTTTTCATAGCCACTCGGTGAGCTCTTCTCTCTCTCCCACCTCTTTGGTTGCCCGCGTGCTCGCCGTAGTCAGCTCACTGCTCAAGCCCAAACTTGCCGCCGCCTAGCTTGTCGTCGGCGTGTCCCCGGTGACCAAACGGTCATGGGACCGTGACCATCAAGCTCCTCGCGCCACGTAGAACGCGCCTAGCCCTCAAGATCGAGCCGTAGCGCACGGCATCACCGTTTTCGCCGTCACGCGTAAAGCTCCGCCACTGACCTCGTCGCCGGCAATGTTTTCGGCCGACTCCGGCGAGACCACCACCACCATTAGACGCGGCCCGCTCGACTCGTTCAAACGAGCCTAGCTGCACGCCAAACGGCGCTCTATAGCGCGTTTCCGATGAGGGCCATGGCCCTCCGCCGTGTTCGCGCGTCGCCGGCGGCTAAACGCCGGTGGCCGCCGACGGGGTTGCCACGGGGCACCCCCTGGGTCGCTGACCAGTGGGCCCCAGGGGCCCCTATTGACCATTTGACTGGTCAACTGTGCTGACGTGGCAGCACAGTGCCACTGACCAGTGGGCCCCATGCAATTAATTAGTTAATTAGGTTTTTAAATTTAACCTAATGGTTAGTTAGCCACTGACATGTGGGGTCCACTCCCTAATTAACCTTCGTTAGTTTAAGTTTAATCTTTAATTAGCCCAGAGCCACTGACAGGTGGGACCCAGCTGTTATGTTTGACCTGAACAGCTGCGGTTGACCTGCTTACGTCATGCTGACGCAGTAATCCATTTCTGTTAATTTAAATAATTCCAAAAAACTATTAAAACTTCGAAAAACATAGAAAAATAACTGTAGCTCAAATGAAAATGTTTTATAAATGAAAAATGATCAGAAAAACGAGACGAATCCGAATATGTGGTAAAAATACTTGACCATCACTTCTATCTACCTGAACATCCAACCTTCCCCTCCGGTTCAGTATACCGAAATCGGCCTAAACACCGGGAAAATATCCCAGATATTTTCCTGCTTCGTCTGCGACATGTAGCATTGTGTTAGGTCACCACCAGCCAGCATACCATCATGCCATGCATCTGTATTGCATTTATCTGCCTTTTTTTATTGTTTCTTCCCCCCTCTTCTTATTCAATAGACCCCGAGACCGACGTAGCTCAGGAGACCGACGACACCTTTGACGATCCCTCCTTTGCCGCAGAGCTTCCATGCAAGGAACCCCCCTTGATGCATGCCTATATAACCTATTCTCTCTCCCTCCTGCTTGCATTAGAAATTGTTGCTACTACTGCTTATCCTATTTCTGATGCATAGCCTGATTTTGTAACTGTTATTGATACATGCCTGCTATGCAAACTACTTAGTATAGGCTGGATGGAAACCATCTGTGGCCCCTCTCCCTTGCTGTAGTTGCCCCGCTTTAGTGTTTGTGCCCCGATCGATGTGATCGAACGGACTGAGACCAATACATCACCTCATACCCCCTAAGTTGCTCGACTCTGCAGAGCTAATATCGAGTGCCGAGGGTGATACCTCTTATGTCACTCTTGATGATGCCTCTATAGAACAGTTAGTCAGATGTGGGTTACTGACGGTGATTCCTCTTCCCCACCTCCGACAAAGCTTCTGTCGGCCACTGTTCCCAGTTTTTCAATAGCTCATCGATTTCGGCGCCGCTCCTCTTATGTGGAGGTCCTCGATGCTTAGCCTCACCATTGAATAGATCTCCACGGTTTCTCCACGGGTCGTCCTTCGCGAGCCATCTTCGATGCCCCATGTACACGATTTTCACAGACCCGCCAACTTTCGTTAGCTGCTGAGATGTTGTATCATCCATGCACCACGTGGATCCGCAATATCCATGGCACACCTGGCCTGCGACATATCCGTAACCTAGATAGTCGTGCACCATCGTCATCAGCGCGGCTCTCATATAGAAATACTCGCCTTTCCTGGCGTCCCATATCTTGGCCGGTGTTTTCCATAACGTGTCTAGCTCCTCTTGAAGTAGCCCCAGATATAGATTAATATTATTTCCCAGTTGTTTCCGCCCTTGAATCAGCATGCTCATGTGTATGTACTTTGACTTCATGCACAACCAGGGGGGAGGTTGTACATCCATACAAACACGGGCTATGTGCTATGGTTGCTGCTCTGGTTGCCAAACGGATTCATGCCATCGGTACTCGCGCCAAGCACGATGTTCCTTGCATCACCTGTGAAATATCGATATTCGTCGTTGAGAGCTCTCCACTGGCTTGCATCCGCGAGGTGTCTCAGCTTCGGATCATCTCCATCGTCGGTCTTCACCCTCTCTGCGTGCCAGCGCATGAGCTTTTCTTCCTTAGGATCTACGAAATAATGCTGCAGATGGGGAGTGATCGGTATGTACCATACAACTTTCTGGGGAGATTTCTTTCCGGCTTCTTGAATCGAGAATCATTGCACACCGGACAGTTGGTTTTTTCCGCGTGCTCCTTCCGGTAAATGATGAAATCGTTGATGCGTGCATGGTATCTAATGCGCGGCAGATCAAGACGGCACACGATCTTCTTGTCCTCATCGACACTAGTAGGACACAGGTTCCCCGCGGGAAGAACCTTCTTTAGATACTTGAGAAGCTCATCGAGGCTTCTGTCGGTCCATTTGTTTTTTGCCTTCGTCTTTAGAAGTTCGTGCGTGAAATTCAAGCGGGTCACCTTGGTATCGCAACCATCATACAATGGAGTCATCGAGTCTATCTCCAGTTGCTCCAGCTTGGCCTCCTCTCTAGAAGCAGCTCTGTCGCTAGTCGTCTTCTTGCGAAGCAGGTCTCGAACATGAGGGTCCCGCAGGATTGAACTTAGTAGAGACGAAGGCTCCGGCGTGTCCGCGTCTTCTCCGCCATGTCCGGCGTCTTCTCCGCCCCCATGTCCGGCCTCTTCTCTGCTGCCATGTCCGGCCTCTTCTCCACCGCCATTATTGGTCATCTCTTCGTCTGGCGCCATGTCATCATTGGCTGCCCTGTCGACGTCCTCATAATCATCATCTTCACTTATCCAATGAGTATAGCCATCCATAAAACCAGTCATGAGCAGGTGGGCCTTCAAACGGCCTTCCTTAAAGGGGTCGAGCCAGACTACTCCTTTGAATCTTCGACACGGACATAGAATCTCCTTCCGGTTATTTTCATACATGTCGTGCACCGCGGATCACAACCATCTTTCCACCATCCTTCCACTGACCTTCATGATCGCATGCACGGTATAATAAGCAAAAGGATTATAAACACATGCATGCATGCATCAAAGTCATACAAAAATTCGGCATGACCTTCCCTAAAAATAGGACAAATAGAGTTTGCCTAAAATTTATCGAAACCGAAATAAATCGACATTTCGGCAAAACATAAGCAACTCATCTCATGTCACGCACAATTTCCATTATATCGCCCGATTCGGTCATATCGCACACACACACACATATTTCCATTCATGCAAAGCACTTTTTTTACTAACCTATCTCGAGAGAGATCGAGCGTGGTGAGGAGGTCGGTGTCACTACACACCTAGGGATCGAAAGTGGACAAAGATATGGCTTTACTTCATTAAATGGAAAGATCTAGTTGGGGAGATAGATAGGTCACTTCATTAAATGGGTAGATCTAGCCAGTTGGGGAAGGAGACGGCTCTAACTAGTGGAAGGAGGAGAGAAAAGTGAGGAAGGGAGAAAGGGGTGCATTAATGGAGATGGTGGAGGGGGCATTAAAGTAGAGAGAAGAGAGGTAGGAGAAGGAAGAGAGAACAAAGCTAGCTAGTAGTAATGGGGGAGAAACAAGTGAGGGAGAAGCAAGTGTGAGGGAGAGAGGAGGGGGGAGGGGGGGAGGGGATTGGAAAAGGTGGCAGCTCCTCCTTATTAGCAGCACGGGTCCAAGACAAGCGCTACTGCTAAGCGCAGTAGCAGTAGCGCGGGTCTGCAGCCGGCGCTGTTGCTAAGTGGGGATCGCCACGTGGGACAGTGCAACCGTAGTTGCAGCGGCGGGTCTGTAGCCCGCGCTACTGCTTTCTTCTTAGCAGTAGCGCATGTTCTTTACCCCGCGCTACTACTATACCTAGCCTGGTGGTTATGATGGCGCCCACTTAGCCGCAGTGCCGTTTGGTACACCCCAGCTACGGCTAAATAGATAGCAGTAGCGTGTTTCTTGAACCCGTGCTACTATAAATTAGCAGTAGCACGTACCTCTGACCCGCGCTACTATTAATCCTCCACCTATAAGGTTTTCCCTAGTAGTGGCAGGGGTGGTGTCTTGGTTAAGCATCTCGCCGAGAAGGCAAGCAAGCCAGATGCCTTGACAGGCCGCTGTAGCTATCGCCATGTACTCTGACTCACACGAAGATGCAGCGACAACCTTCTGCCTCAAGGATTGCCAGTTGATGGGGCTACTCCCGAGAAGAAATAGCATGCTCGATGTGCTTTTCTGGGAGTCCATGTCACTAGCGTGTTCAGAGTCACTGTAGCCGATCAGATTCTCGCCGTCGCCACAACGATACACGCATCCATGTGTGAGCATACCCGTGATGTACCAGAGCAGGTGCTTGACTGCAGTGAGATGATCGCTTGCCGGGGTTTCCATGAACCTGCTCAGGTACCCGACAATGAATGAGATGTCGAGCCGGGTGTGTACGAGGTACTTGAGGCTCCCGATGATGCTGTGGAAGAGCATTGCGTCCACCAGCTTCTTGGGACTTTCCTTGCTGAGCTTTAGCCGTGCCTCCATTAGAGCTTGCACGGAGTGGTATTCAGACATGCCAGCTCACCTAGCATCTTGATGGCATAGGCTGCAAGATTATCGTGCGACCACACTCCTGGTTCACCTCCAGCCCGAGGTAGTGCCGGAGCAGCCCGAGGTAGTACCGAAGCAGCCCGAGGTGGCTCATGCTGAAGAAACGATGCATCTCTTCCTTGAAGCGATTAACCTCTTTAGGCTCTACCCCGGCCATGAACAGGTCGTCGACGTAGATGCCGACGATGAGCAGCGTGTTTGCGGTGCCACGCGAGTACACGTCGTGCTTAGAAGCACTTCGTGAGAACCCAAGAGATGTGAGGCTTGCATTGAGCTTGGCGTTCCACGCCCTTGGGGCTTGGCGGAGACCGTACATGGCCTTGTGTAGCTGTGCATGCCCTGCTCATGGTTCCCGGCAATGAATCCTGGTGGCTAGGAGATGTACACCTCCTCTTTAAGATCGCCATTGGGGAACACCGACTTGACGTCCATGTGGTGTACATCCCACCCACGGTGTGCTGCCACGGCAAGGATGAGCCGTACGGACTCCAGCCTTGCCACCAGAGCGAAGAGTTCCTTGAAGTCCACCCCCTCGCGCTGCACATAGCCCTTTGCGATTAGGTGTGCCTGGTGCTTGACAATGGCGCCGTGCTCGTCCTTCGTCCCCTTGATGGGCTCCGTGCCCTGCAGGCAGTGTGGTGAGTGTCCAAGTGGCATTGTCGTTGATTGACGCCAGCTTGTCCAGCATCGTGCGACCCCAATAATCCTCTTGCTCGGCCTCCGTGAACGTGGTCGGATCCTCACCAGCCAATAGATGCAGGACGTAATCGTCATCAATGTCCTCATTCTTGGGCTGTTGCGGGGTCTTCGTAGGCTTGCCGAGAAGATCCCCCAAGCGTCAGAGCCTGTGTGGGGCGCCAACGCTGTCGTCGGCGTCAAACATCTCTGACTTTGCAGTTGGCAGGGTTGTGAACTGCCACCATGAACCACCTCGCTTGTCGGCGGTGTGTCCGGGGATGCAGTATCTAGGGACAGTGTTCTCAGGATTGCAGTTCCTGGGTCCACACGTCCCGTGCTTCGCAGGGACTTGCTTCCCGGGGTCATAGAGTACATTGGGTACTCCACGGTGAAGTAGCTGCCTCCCAAGTCCATCGTGCATCTTCGTTGAAGATGACGTTGCGGGAGATGTCTGCACTCTTCGTGACAGGATCGTGCATTTTGTACACCTAGGAGCCCGTCTCGTAGCCCATGAACAACATTGGGGTGCTCCTGTCGTTGAGCTTCTGTAGCTATGGGCGCGCCGTCTTGACATGCCCGATGCAGCCAAAGGTGCAGAGGAAGCATACGTTGGACTTCCTCCCATACCACACCTCGTAGGGCGTCTTGCCATTGATGCTACTCATGAAGGAGCAGTTGAGGATGAAGACGGCCGTGAGCACGGCCACCCCCCAATACGTGCTCGGCACCTGCTTCACCTTGAGCATGCAGCATGCCATCCCGAGCACCGTCTGGTTCCCCCACACGACGACGCCATTCTATTGCGGCGAGTAGGGGGCGTGAGATGACGCTGCACCCCTTTGTTGTCGAAGTGCTGGTGTCCTTGCGGGGCATGCCATGCCAAGCATTGGAGACATGACCCACGGCAAGGCACACAGGATGCATGGGACAAAAGAATAGCTTGTAGAGGTGATTCGGTGACTCGGTTACCTCGATCAGCAGCTTCTTCTGCTGATCGCATACGGTGAGCACACCGCGGAGGATGCCAATGTCGAACCTACCCTCGTCGAGCTGTTCGACGCTCACGACGCTGCTCCTGAGTGCCGGGATGAAGTAGACATCCGTGAATGCCCTGTGATCACCCCCTTTGTTGGCGAAAACTACGGTCCCGTGCCCGTGGATGTCCCCCATGGATCCATCTATGAACCGCACCTTCCCGGTGATTGAGCGGTCGAGCTCCACGAATGCGTCGACCAAACCCGTCATGTGGTTCATGGCGGCAGTGTCGAGGAGCAAACCCTCGCTTTGCTTGGGGCCTGCAAGCGTGCGTGTGGTCATCGCTCTCTCTTCATTGAGGAAGACGAAACCGCGCGCATATGTCGTTGTTGGGGAGCCAACTCCCATCTACACAGTATACCCCGAGCAGCAAGTTGTCGGGTGTCGGTGACCTGAGTCACAGTGTGCTCCTGCACGGACTCGATGGCCGCCAGCATCATGGTCGGACCATGGTCCGCCAAATGTGACGTTGCCACGCCAACTTGCACGGGCTTGTCGGGTCCCGAGGTTGTCGGGGACGCTGTTGCCGTGCCAACTTGCACGGGCTTGTCAGGTCCCGAGGTTGTCGGGGACGCCGTTGCAGTGCCAACTTGCATGGGCTTGACCATCGTTGCAGGGGATATCGTTGTCGGGGTGTGGGATGTCACTCAATGGATGGGTCCCGTGAACGGGAACCATACCTCTTGCACGGAATAGGTGGATGTTGGGGCTGTGGTCGCGGGAGACGCTGGGCCCTCCTACACGGGCTTGAATCTTGCCAGCATCATTGCCGGTCCACCGTCCACGTCAGCCTGGATGACGTTTGCCGTTGCCACGGCTGCCTCATCGGCTATCCTTGTGCGGCAATTCTGGGTCCAGTGACCCGGCTTGCTGCAGTAGTGGTACTTGTCACTGCTACCAGAACCTTTCCCTGGCCCGCCCTATTGCTGGGACTGTCCTGGCTTACGGTCTTGGTTGCCGCTGATGCTCTGGGCGCGGCCTCTGTCTCTGCCGCGAGCTCTGCTTCACGTGGAGGCACCTCCCCCACTGCCAGAAGGGCTGTCGCGGCCGTGCTGCTGAAAACGTGCATCCCACTGTTCCCGTCTGAGTAGTAGTTGGCCGCCAGCACGTTCGTCGGCTTCGATGCCGACCTTGAGCCGGCCTACCAGCTCCTCGATTGTCATGGTGGAGAGATCCACCAAACTCTCGATAGACTAGGCCAGCTGCTTGTACTTCTTGGCGACGACGCAGAGGAGCTTGAGAAGCACCCCCTTGTCATCGATGGGGTCTCGTAGCATTGCGAGCTCATTGACGAGGCCCTGCAGCCGCACGGCAAAGTCGTCGACTTGTTCATCGGCCTTGAACCAGATCTCCTCGTACTGGAGGCGCAAGGTCTGAGCCTTCGACTCCCACACGCGCTCTACGCCGATGTGCAGAACCATGATGGTGTCCCACGCTTCCTTTTCCGTCTTCTTGGCGCCAAGGGTGGGCACCATCTCCGGTGATAAGGAGCGCAGGATTGCCTCCATCGCCAGCCGGTCCTCTTCATACTCGACATCGCCGGTTTCCACGGCTTTCCACAGATGCCGTGCCTCCATCATGACCTTCATCAGGAGCGACCAACTTGGATAGTTGGTCCGTGTGAAGAGAGGGAAAGATGTGCTGGACATGCCCACGTTACGCACGGAGAGGGGCGCACCCAGCTCACATCCTGGCAAGACTCGCTGCGTGAGCGCATCAGCTGCGCGCGCCTCCTCAGCCGATCTCCACTCGGCGGTCTTGGAGTCATCGCCAGCACCGCCATGCTTCAGCATATGCTTCAGCATGGCAACCTTGGCTCTGATGCCAATTGCTGGCCCAACCCAATCTTTTTGCCGACCGCCGGAATGAGCTCGCGGAACAACTTCGGTGTTGGAGTAATGGAGGAGGAGGACGAGCGATGTGCGTGATATTTTTTCTGGGAGGCTTTCTCCCTTTTCGCTACTCACACAGTGAGTGTTCCATCGATATTTATGTTCAATACTAAGCAACAGAAAACAACTATCTACTCCTAGACTGGACTATTCTCTCTCTGACGCAGCAGAGAGTGTCACTAGTCCTACTGCTACGCACATCTTGCGTCAAGACTTTCTTGGTTAAGAGGTGTGAAATGAGTCACCCCATGTGCAATGCACATGGGGCCTTACTCGGGGCCACCCTGTGTACAGCTGTACACAGGGCTTGCCGGGGAGTGGCCTTGCTGGGAGACGGGGTTGAACCCAACATTCTGCTCCTGCTTTGTTCGTGTATCCGGCTGTGCGTAGCTATGTGCTACTGTTACTCTGTGCTTGGAGGGATAGAGAATAGATGAGAAATAGGATAGGGCTGGGTGTTATTTGCACAGATAGGATAAATTCTATTGCTCTGCTTTGTGTGCTTCTGCCAAAGACAGAAATTTACAGATACTTTACATAGTTATTGCAGGAACTCAATTGATGTAATGATGCAATGATGCTATGCTTAATTGTCTAAGTGCAATTTCTATGACATGTACATGCAGGAACCCAAAAAATATGTTCTGTGCAAGTGATAACAAATAACATGTGGCTGTTATGTGCTAGTGCTAGTTGCTATATGTGATTGAAATATCTATCTATGACATATACGTGTGATATATCATATATAATACCTCATTGTATCATTAATTTTTTGTTTTTCATGATTTAAGCAAAACCGCTAAACGGGGGCACAGCCCGCTATAGCTTTGCTATAGCTTCTTATAGCTGCTGGCCAAGGCGCCGCTAAATGGCATTGCCCGCTATTTAAAACTTTGGTTTAAACCTATAGTGTTAGTAAGGAACACACAATCATTGGCAGTGGCTAGTACCTTTGCTTATTTACAAATACATGCTAACTCATCTAGTAACGAAATTAAGGTCGATGACTATGTACTACGTAAATAACTGTCAAGCAAAGATTGTCTGATTAGAATAGGTATGACTATGCAAGTATTTTGGTTGGCGGATATTCATGTTCTATTTCTTGTCATCATGGATTCATGAAATGAAAAGGCATATATGACGTGCAACATAAATATAAGAATATGTAGCTGCCAAATTGCTAAGCACAAATTGATGGAGTGTCTGCTAAAACAACCAGTAATATATACTGGAATGATGAGGCAACAGTTATGTGGTGCCATCTCGGTGGACTTGTTTTGGTGCTGGAGTTAACAGAGAAATTTAAGGTAGAAAATCATTGAAACCAGGGTTTGCCAACAGTCCCATGTCTTGTGGTAGCGAGGACTCAGGCCATTGCTATGAAAGAGCTGCAAGAGAGAAAGGCTTCCGAGGTCACCCTGGCAAAAACGCAGCCTTCAGCAAGTTGTTCCCTTCATTGTCGCCCCACACGTCCAACACAAAAAAGGACTACTTGTTCCTTACGGCGCTGGCAAGAGCCGGCACAAGTAGAGACTTGTCTTGAGTCTAACCCTCAGGGAGGTTTCCTATGGCAGTGGTGATGGCCATCTTCAGGAGCCAAGCCTCGCTTAATTCTTTTGTGATGCTCGACCAAATCTTTGTATCGAACCCTTGCTCGATGGCCTCGTCATTGAAGACCTTCTTGGCAAGTGTCGTCTTGATGGTCTCAACCAAATATCTTTTCCTTTTGGTAGGGCAAGAAAGGGACTGTGCTTCCTTCCTTCCAACATGAGTGGTACAATTTTATGGTTGTGATGAACCGATGTCAACAGTGGATAGATATTTGCTTGAACAAGACAAAAGATGATACCTTTCTTTTCTCAAATGGCCGCCAAGGCTGGGTGGGTATTTATATTCCTTTTCGTTTTTTGGTAGGGCATGAAAGATATTAGTTCTTATGCTGAACAAGACAAAAGACGATGCCTACGCAGCTGTTCTGCACCATGAGCTCGGGTGAACAGTAAAATCCGAAAAAATTGTAAAAAATATTAAAAATTCTGAATTTTTTTCCAAGAAACATTGATGTTTTTTAAACATGTGTGCAAAATTTCGCTATGAAATCACATTCGTGTGGGTGTGAAAAAAAAAACAAAATCAATGCTCCAAATAGCAGTCTTTGTGGAGCATCGATTTTTTTTTTGCCCACAGCTACATGAATGTGATTTCATAGCGAAATTTTGCATGCATTTGGGAAAAACATCAATGTTTCTTTCCAAAAAAATTCAGATTTTTTGAATTTGTTTACTACTTTTTCTGATTTACTGTTCATCAGAAAAAGAAGAGTGAAGTGCATCATAGGTCCTCAAACTATTTCAGAGGTTTCATGTAGGTCCTCGAATTATGAAAATCCTCATCCAGGTCCTCAAAGTGCAATATGCGTGTTATCCTGGTCCTAAAACTATTTCAAAGGTGTCACGTAGGTCTTTGAACTATTTCAGAGGTGTCATATATATTCACTCTTATTGTACTTCAAGAATTTTCGTGGACCTAGATGACATTTTTCATAGTTTGAGGACCTACGTGACACCATCAAAATAGTTCGAGGACCTAGGATGCACTTCACTCGAAAAAGAAAGGAATTGGTTCCCGTCACGGGCCGTCACGCCCCGGATTTTTAGCCGAGACAAGATTAATTCTCGGCCCATTCGGAGCGCAGCCCAAATAGGTTTTGACCTAACAAAAACCTGAAAGTACTGTTCACTCGGGACCCAGTATTGTTTACTCGGAATTCAGTACTGTTAACCAAGGCACAAAGCTGCACGGACCAAAACTGTTCACCCAAAAAAAATCTGGAATTACTGCACAACCAACATACTGTGGCAACCGACTTGGAGCATCTCTAGACCGTCACCAATAACTTAATGCCCTAGGAATTAAAGTTTTGTTCGTCTAGCTCATCCCCCCTATTTTTTTTTCGCCAATTCAATCAAACGTTTGGGCAACAATCCAAACAAATGCACCACATTTCAACACAAACGTAAACAATTCAAATGCACCATATCATAATTCAACTACGAACATAAATAAACTTCATCCAATCCAACAGACAACTAAAACATAACCATAATTGTGCAAAAGGCATCGAATTAACAACTTCATTTCAAAAAACCACCAAACACATGGTGAATCAAAAGCCATCATCAATCACAAGGGGCTCACGCACTCGCGTCGTCACCACTGGCACCACCATTGCCGCCACCACCACCAAATGACTTACCGAAGATGTCCCCACAAGTTAACTCCCAATATTTTCTCGCCCTCTTGTCCATCTTGCTTGAATCCATGAACATTATAGCATGCTCCTCGGCCACCCACTTGTTCTTTTGTTCCTCGGCCTCCAATGCAAGCCTTTGCTCCTAAATCTTCATCTTCTCCTTTTTCTCCTCGGCCTCCAATGCAAGCCTTTGCACCTCAATTTCAAGCCTTTTTTCTTCCGCATGCACCTTCTCTGTTCGGCTGACGCCTTTGCCTTCCACCTCTCCTCCATCATCTTGAGCTCATAGAAACGAGTCAACTTCTCCTCCTTCTAGTTGGCTGCCAATGCCCTCTTCACCTCCTCCATCGCAATAAGCTCTTCCTTGTATGCTCCAACACCCCCATGCTTCTTGACCGCCTTGCCATTTTTTAGTCCATCCGGATGGGTTTGATGTGTGGATAGGTTCTTAACCAAGTCATCATTATCAACAACGATGTTAAGTCTTGTCCTCTTCGGTGTTGTTTCATAGTTTCTCCTTGCCCACTTATCATTTCCAGCCGGAGCCTTGTAGCAATGATGCAAAGAGAAGCCCTTGCTGCCGCCCCTCATGTTCCTTTGCTTGTGAAGAGCTTGAATGATGGGCTCATACTCGTTGATGGGCACTCCACTCAGCGGTGCAAGGTTGACTTGATCAATACATCCGGACGACCGGTTGCATTAGTCTTGGATCACACTCCAATGACGAGTTGGAGGGCTGTCACAAGAAGAACATCAATCATGCCGCCTATCAAGTTCATGTCCCGATGCCTGCATAGTGGGTGCCACTACTGCAAGAAGGTCGGAAATTTAAACACAAATTTAGAGGCATGCCAGAAAAAGACCCTCTTGATAACCATGCTGTTAAGTGTAGTCCATAGGGTCCAGGTCATCGCCACAAACACTATCCATATCTCGGGACCCGGGATATAAGACATACAAATCTAGCTGCACTAATCAATTAGGACATCGGGATTAGCACTCAGTGATGAAATTTGAGTACCAAACTCACGGTTCAAGCAATTGGCCCTTACAGATACCGCTCAGCCTGTACAGACTAGACCTGAACCCCAATACTCTTATATGACTGAGCCGAAGTGCCACATCTATAGTAGTGTGGTACGTGTAGGGGAACGTGTTACATCACAAAAATTTATGCTACACAATCGTAGCCAGGAACACTATGAAGATGATGGTAATGATCAAACTCACCAACGAGCAGAGTAGCGGAAGCAGTGAAGAAGTTGGTTAAGCATGACAATTCTCGCAGCTAGGTTATACCTCACAGCAGCGAGAATTTCTTTGAGACAATCCGCCGATCTAGAGTCAAAGTATATGACCCCTCTGAGGTATCCACGCGTACCATAGTAATCCGGCAGCAATTCGATGGCCAGGAAGAAGGGCTCTAAGAAAACTAGAGAGAGAAGCCTAGCGGTGTTCCGTCTAATTAGAAGTCTAATTCAATTAGACCAATTAGACCAGAATTATAGCCCGTCTAATTAGGATTCTAAACCGTTTGACCAATTAGACCGGGACTAGAGCGTGGCTATGTGGGAGAGATCTCTTTAGGATTTGATGTGCTCTAGGGGGAGATGACCACACAAATATATAGGTGGGAGGAGGGCCAAGGCCCAACTTAATTGTTGAGGAATCCCTCCCTAATTCGGTGTGACATCCCCAGATTACTACACCCTGTTTATGCTAATTAGTCATGCCAAGTCATCATCACTATACACCAAGAAAAACAATTAAGAAATAATCCAACATCAAATTCAAATTCAAATTTCAAGTCAGTTTATTATTTCTTCAAACATAAAAAAAAGTGTTCATAATTTTGCAAATAATCCCTAAGTAATTATGTTAAGGAAAACAACATCACTAAAATTCCCAAATTGCCCCTGGATATTAAAACAGTGAAACAGCAGCACCTTTTTAGCCCATTTAAATGCAAACATAAATTAATTGAATTCAAAATGCCCCAAACTTTCTGGACAACTCCGTAGAGTTGCCAAGTATTTTTGTGGCAAGTCACATAATTAACAAAAATCATTTGGTATTAAAAAGAAATGCAAATCAGAGAGCAAAAACAGAAAACAGAAAAGGAAAAGGAAAATGGCAAAAGCCTACTATGCCACTGGGACTAAGTGGGCTACAGTGTAGTCCAGCCTAGCCTGCCATCATCGTCCTCCTCCTTCGTCTCTCTCATGTGCGTGCCGACGCCGCGCTTGCCCGAGCTGCCGATGCACAGCTGTCGGCCATCCCGCGGTCGTGGATGGGGATAAGATCGACGCCCAGCCCCCCTGGCTAACCCTAGCCACATTCCTCCCCCTCCTCTCGTCCTCCCTCGCTCGACCGAACCATCGTTGTCATGCCTCGCCTCGCCACCGTGGCCACCACCGTCCTTGGAGCCTTGGAGCTTGTCTGTCTGCTCCGCTGTCGTCTGCTGCTTCGCTGCATCGAATAACTCGAGCCCAGCGCCGCTACATCGTCGGGATCGAGCTCCTCTTCCCGCTACAGTCGCTGGCGCTTCTCTGATGAATGCGCCGCCTCTACTGTTCCTAAGCCCTCGCCGAGCCACCGTGAGCTCCTTAGGTGAGCTCCGCCCGCTTTCCCTTCTGTTCGCGTGACGAATACGAGCCCCTAGCCAGCTATTCCGTGATTCCCTCACCATTGCCTAAGCTCGCCTCCGCTCTCGAGCTCACCGCCATCGTTCCCTTTGATGCCATGGCCAACCAAGCAACCCAGCATGCTCGTGGCCCCGCGTAGATGCCGTAGGTGCCTAGTGTTCGCCGTATTGCTCGTCGCAGCACCGATTCCGCATCATCCCGAACTCCGACAACCGCCAGGCTCGTCGCCGTCGTTACTATAGACCTTGATACGTCTCCAATGTATCTATTTATTTTTGCTTGTTCCATGATATGATATTATTATTCTTGGATGTTTTTATTATCATTTTATACATTTTTATATCATTTTTGGGGACTAACCTATTAACTTAGTGCCATGTTCCAGTTCCTGTTTTTTGCCCTGTTTTTGTTTTACAAAAAATCAATACCAGATAAGATCAAATCGTCCCGAAACTTTTTGGAATTTTTTTTCTGGAGATAAGGATCACCGTGGACTTGGAGGCCAAGGAAGAAACGACTGGAGGGCCCCACATGGCACCAGAGCACGCCCCAGTGCCATGTGGGCCCCTCCTTGCGCCAATTGACCTACCTCCACCACTATAAATTTAGAAGAATTCCAAAACCCTAAGGGAGCCCACGAAATACTTTTTCCGCCGCTGCAAGCCTCTGTTCTCGGAAGATCCCATCTGGAGGCCTTCTCCGGTACTCCACCGGCTCTATATCAACCTTGCCACCTCATCGATGATGCGTGAGTAGTTCACCATAGACCTACGGGTCCGTAGGTAGTAGCTAGATGGCTCTCTCTCTCTCTCTTTGTGTTTCTCAATACAACGGTCTCCATGATCTTCATGGAGATCCATTCGATGTAATAACTTTGTGCGGTGTGTTTGCTGGGATCCGATGAATTGTGAGTTTATGATCAGATCTATCCTTGTTTTATTTGAGTTCTTCTCTGATCTCTTTTATGCATGATTTAGTATAGCCTTGTATTTCTTGTCTGAAGTTTTCTTTTGGTTTGGCCAACTAGATTGGATCTTCTTGCAATGGGGAGAGCTGCTCGGTAAAGGGTTCGATCTTGCAGTGCTCAGTCCTAGTGACAGAAGGGGAATTGACACGCAAGTATTGTTGCCATTAAGGATAACAAGTTGGGATGAATTCTTATTTGCATTTATCTTGACTACATCATGTCATCGTTCTTAATGCATTACTTCGTTCTTACGGACTTAATACACTAGATGCATGCTGGATAGCGGTCGATGTGTGAAGTAATAGTATTTGATGCAGGAAGGAGTCGGTATACTTGATTTGGATGTGATGCCTATATCATGATCATTGCCTTGGATAGCGTCATAATTATTTGCTTTTCTATCAATTGCCCAACAATAATTTGTTTACCCACCGTATGCTATTTTCTTGAGAGATGCCTCTAGTGAACTCTACGGCCCCCGGGTCTACTTTTATCATAAGATCTATCTTGTTTACTTACACAAAAATACAAAAAATACTTGCTACATATTTTTATCTTTTATTTATTTATCAATCTATCAATCTGTCATATACCATTTAGTCTCTTACTTAACTGCCGAGAGATTGACAACCTCTCGTTTGCGTTCGGTGCGAGGGTTTGCGTATTATGTGTAGGTGCTATTTACGTGGTGTTGCTTGGTTCTCCTACTGGATTGATAACCTTGGTTTCTTAACTAAGGGAAATACTTACTCTACTGTGCTGCATCATCCTCTCCTCTTCGGGGATAAAAATCCAACGCAGTTTACATGTAGCAGACCTCCCCCGCACGAACTGGTGCCTCAGATCGACGTGCAATGCAGCCCGCGTTCGAACGCAACCTTCCGCCACTCATTTGGTCGCGGACGGTGATTTCCGGCGCCCACCGCAGCGACTGGTGCTCGCCGGAGCCACACCGGTGTGCGCCGCCGCGTTTAAATCGCCCCTGGTCCACTAACGTGTGGGCCTAGGTCATTAGCCGTCATGTTAAGCCTCTAAACTGTCACTGACCACCGGGCCCACCACACTAATTAAATTCAGGATTAAAATTAAACTCTGTTAATTGTTGTGCCCCTGACAGACTGGTCCCACCTGCTATTTAGTCTAATTGGATTAACTAAAACCGTGTTAAATAACTCTGTCTATGACGGATGGGACCCACTAGTCAGCTTGACCAGTCAAAGTCTCCAGTTGACTGCTGACTGGGCAGTCAACTGGGACCCACCTGTCAGCCACTCTGTGCACTGCTGTGTGCACTCTACTGGGTGCACATAGCATTTAACATTTAATAATTTTCTAATTAAATAAATTCCAGAAAACCATTTAAACTTTGAAAAATCATATAAAATAAATCGTAACTCGGATGATAATAATTTATATATGAAAGTTGATCAGAAAAATATAATGAATCTGAATATGTTAACAAAATGCATGACCATCACTCCTAACATGATGAACACAATACCTTTCCATCCAAATCAATTCGTCGGATAATACCTAGAGCTGGGAAAATATTCCCTAATATTAGCATAATATTTTCCCACTTCGTCTAAAATACATAGTAATGCATTAGGGCATATTAGCATAAAATTTTGCCATACCATGCATTGTGTTGCATTTGTATGCTTTTATATTTATTGTTTCTTCCCCCACCTTCTTCTCCGGTAGATCCCGAGACTGCTGACGCCACCGGGTACGACTACACTCATGACGATCAGCCCCTCTCAACAGAGCTTCCATGCAAGCAAACCCCCTTGATCATTCTGATATCGCCCATTCCTTCTCTCTTATTATTGCATTAGATTTTGCTATTGTTGTTATTCTGGTAGCTCATATTCTGATGCATAGCCTGTTTTGTAACCTGCTATTGATACTTTACCTATTATCCTATATTCTAGACACACTTGTTAACTCCCGCACATTCACGAAGTTCTCGAGCGAACCTTTTGTTTATGAATACCATTATCTTTGCTTCGTGATATGTTACAAAACCCGAGGTGAGACATTATAGGCATCCCCGTGATCGACACTTTGATCACTATACCAGTTTTCCTCGTTACCGGTTTTGTTCTCTTTACTCGTACACGTATTCCGGTATCCCTGTGATCTAAACAATATGTTTCTAGCCAGACGATAATGATACCATAATACCGAGTGGGCCCAGAGAGTATCTCTCTATCATTTGATTAGCAAATTCCAGTCTTGAACTATCAATACCGAGACCTATGTTTTCGGTATACCCGTAAGTTACTTCTATTCACATCCAGTTATGGAGTGATATTTGGTAACCCCAAAGTAACCATCCAACAAGTTGGCATACGATATTATCATGGCCTAAGGAACGAAGTAACCGTTAACATATTATATGAAAATACTGATAACATAAAAATGGTGTGATCTCGCAGTAATTCTTAAGTTGGGTCTATCCAACTCCATTGTTCTGATAACAATGTGCTCTCATTATTGATAGCATCCGAACAATGCTCATGATTAGGAAAACAAGTTCATCATCAATAGATGAGCTAGTCTTAGAGGCATGACTAGGGATTATATTGGTTTTTATGTTTCCACACATGCGATTGAGTTTTCCTCTGAATCTCATATTCAAGAATCAATGCAATTAGAGCACAGAAATATAAACTTAATTATTAACATGGAAATATAACAATACATTTATTATTGCCTATAGGATATATTTCCAACAGTCTCCCACTTGTACTAGAGTCAATAATCTAGTTACATAAGTTCCCTGACACCAAAGGAATCCTGGTGTTGCTCATGATTTGCTCAGGGTATAGACTTCGCGAATGAATCTGACAGTTTCAGATGCATATGTATCTTGCATACCTTTGCATCCCTATGCTCCACAATATTCACAAATTATGTGGAATCAGCTTTGTATATGTTTGAACTCCTCGCAGGACCTTGGCTTCTTGGCCTAGGCTATGGCGCCACTATTCTCAATAGTGCTCCATTGGCTCCACAGCAGTTGAAACCATACCAAGATTGGTGATGAAATTCTTGCTCCAAACACCCTCCATAGCCACTTATAAAGTGACGATATACTTAGCCACTATTGTAAAATTCGCCATAGTATTCTAGTTGGAAAAATTCCAACTTACTGTGCCTCTGTTCTGTGTATTCACAAAACCCTGATTGAAATAAAAAATTGTTTGGATCAATGGTGAAGATTGCATCAGTGTAACTATTTACAATGGTCATGCATCGGTGTAACACTTTACAACGAAGATCCTCATCATGTCCTTTCATGAGAAATATGTCCTTAGTACTTGTCAAGTGTTTAAGGTTATTTTCCACTGCAGTCCACTGGCCAACGGCTTGATCATTTTAATATCTTGCTCATAACACTTAGAGAACAGGACATATCTGGTTGTGGACATACCATAGCTTACATGATAAATCCATAAATTGATGTATATGGAATCTCACTCATGTGTTCAGATACGTCCCAAATGTATCTACTTTTCCAAACACATTTGCTCTTGTTTTGGACCCTAATTTGCATGATTTGAATGGAACTAACCCAGATTGATGCTGTTTTTAGCAGAACTACCATGGTGTTATTTTTGTGCAGAGATAAAATTCTAGGATTGGGCTGAAAACTTACGGAGAATATTTTTGGAATATATAAAAAATATTGGCAAAAAGACCTACTGTAGTGGGGCCACCCAGGAGCCACGACCTCAGGGGGCGCGCCCTGTGAGATCATGGGTCCCACAGACCTTTGTTTGCCCTAACTCCAACGCTATAAAGACCGTCTCATCTAGAAAAAAACAAAAAGAAGGAATCATCACGTTTTATGATATGGAGCCGCTGCCACCTCCTGTTCTTCATCGGGAGGGCTGATCTGGAGTTTGTTTGGGGCTCTGGAGAGGGCGATTCGTCGCCGTCGTCATCATCAACCATCCTCCATCGACAATTTCATGATGTTCACTACTGGGATTGAGTAATTCCTTCATAGGCTTGCTGGACGGTGATGGAGTTGGATGAGATTTATCATGTAATCGAGTCAATTTGTTAGGGCTTGATCCCTAGTATCCACTATGTTCTGAGATTGATGTTGCTATGACTTTGCTATGCTTAATCTTGTCACTAGGGCCCGAGTGCCATGATTTCAGATCTGAACCTATTATGTTTTCATGAATATAAGTGTGTATTGGATCCTATCTTGCAAGTTGTATGCACCTATTACGTGTTATGATCCGCAGACCCCAATGTGACAATAATTGGGATTCACTCCTGTGACGACCGTAGTATGAGTAGTTCATGTATTCACCATATGTTAATGCTTTGTTTTGGTTCTCTATTAAAAGGAGGCCTTAATGTGCCTTAGATTTCCTTATTGACCCCGCTGCCACGGGAGGGTAGGATAAAAGATGTTATGCAAGTTCTTGTTATAAGCACGTATGACTATATACGGAATACATGCCTACATTGAATTGATGAATTGGAGCTATTGAGTATCGCTCTAGGTTGTGACTGTTACATGATGAATGTCAGCCAGACAAATATCCATCGCTGATCCAATGCCTACGCTTTGCTCATATTGATCTTTGCTAAGTTACTACTGTTGCTGCTGCTATTACAATCACTACAAAACTGCTACTGCTATTGTCCTTATTACTGTTACTACTGTTACCGCTACTATCAAAACTGTCAAACTACTGTGCTACTAAACACTTTGCTGTAGAGATATTATCTTCCAGGTGTGGTTGAATGGACAACTCAACTGCTAAGGCTCATAAATATTCTTTGGCTCCCCTTGTGTCCAATCAATAAATTGGGTGAAATACTACCCTCGAACACTATCGTGATCCCCTATACTTGTGGGTTATCAAGACCTTTATCTGGCGCGGTTGCTGGGGAGCATAACTTTATTTATTGAGTTCACTTTGGTTTATACATCTGCTTATCACTATGAAGAATATGAAGAATTTGAAGGAAGCTAAAACCAAGATCGTACCCTCTGAAACTAGGGGAGGTAAGGAACTGCCCTCTAGCTCGGCACTTGATTCACTTTCTGTTTTGCGTAGACTTGCGACACCACCACCTGCTATTCAATCTGACAAGTCACAAGTAATTGATGATGCTACTTCTGCTATGAATGATACTCATGATGATGCTACTACTTTGCTTGATAAAACTGTGCCACTTAGTGATTTTCTTGATGCTCAAATTGCTAAAGCTAAAGAACGTGAAACTAATGAAATTGACGAATCACCTGTTACTCCTAGCACTTCTACTAGAACTAAAATGCTTAATAAGCCTGAGGGTTATGTTATGGACGAGGAGATTGCTAGAGAATTTCTTGCTTGTAATGATAGGGAGGATCTTAAGTAATTATTAAGTAAGCTGAAAGAAAAGGCTATGATAGAAAAAATGAACTTCTCCTATCTTCGTTGCTAATAAGGATTATGAATTCTCCATTGATCCTAAACTTATTACTTTGGTAGAATCCGATCCTTTTCATGGTTATGAATCAGAAACTGTCGTGGCAGATCTTACTAAACTGAATGATATAGCCACCCTATTTGCTCATGAGGAAAAAATTTGCTATTACTATGTCCTTAAGTTATTTCCTTTCTCATTAAAGGGTGATGCTAAAGAATGGTTTAATACTCTTGCCCCTGGTTGTGTGAGTAGTCCCCAAGATATGATATATTACTTCTCTGAAAAATATTTTCCTGCTTGTAAGAAACAAGCTGCCTTACAGGAAATATACAACTTTGTGCAATTTAAGGAAGAGCATCTCCCTCAAGCTTGGGGGAGGCTCCGCCAATTACTTAATGCTTTGCCCGATCATCCTCTTAAGACTCATGATATATTTGATATCGTCTATAATGGACTAACCGATGCATCTAGGGACTACCTAGATAGTTGTGTTGGTTGTGTTTTCAGGGAACGAACTGTTGAACAGGCACATGAATTATTAAATAATATATTGAAGAATGCTGATGATTGGCCACTTCCTGAACCACCACCTTAACCAACTCCAAAGAAGAGAATTATTATATTCCTCAGTCCTGAAGATATGCAAGAAGCCAAGAAATCTATCAAGGAGAATGGTATTATATCTAAAGATGTTAGGAATCTACCACCTATTGAAGAAATACGTGGACTCGATACCCCTACACAGGTAGTAGAGGCAAATTCTCTCTATAGGTTCGATGAACGTGCTATACCTTATAATAAATCTCCTAGTCAGTGCTTGGATGAATTTGATAATTTTATTGTTAAGCAAGAAAACTTCAATAGGCAAATAAGTGATCAATTGAAACATAATGCTATAGTGATTGAATGTTTGAGTGATATGATGTTCAGAATTGCTAAGGATGTTAGAGGTCTATGCAAACACTCGTCTATGGTTCAAACACAGCTAGAACAAGTTTCTAAATCACAAAATGATCTGCTTTATGAAATGAATAATAAAATTAATGATCGTGCTGCCAGAGTAGTGACTAGAGGTGGTAGAATGACTCACGATCCTCTATATCCCGAAGGTCATCCTAAAAGAATTGAGAAAGATTCTCAAAGAATTAATAATGATGCACCTAGTTCAAATAGTAAGAAGAAAAAGAAAAAGAATAAGGACAAATCTTTGCCTGCTTGTAGTGAACCTACTATAGAAAAGTCCTCTGGGTATCCGAATAATGTTTCTATTTCCGATGTTGAGACACAGTCTGGTAAAGAACATATTCCTAGTGATAATGATAATGATGACGCTAATGATGATCATGTTGATACTGAGCCAGAGGATAATAAAGAACTAGACAATGAAATAGAAATTGAACCTAAACCTGAGCTGGATGACCCACCTCCTAAAAATAACAGATATGATAAGAAGTATTTTGTTGCTAAGAAACATGGTAAAGAAAGAGAACAATGGGTTCAAAAACCTATGCCTTTCCCTAGTAAGGCTGTAAAAAATAGAGATCAAGAGGCTTTTAATCGCTTTTTTGAAATGCTTAAACCGTTGTATTTGAGAGCACCTCTTAGTGAAATTATGAAAATGCCTCCTTATGCTAAATACATGAAAGATATTGTCACAAACAAAAGGAAAATACCGGAGGCTGAGATCTCCACCATGCTTGCAAACTATTCGTTTAATGGAAAAGTACCTTAGAAATTAGGAGACCCAGGAATACCAACTATGCCATGCTCCAATAAAAATAACTATGTCAAAATTGCTTTATGTGATTTAGGAGCTGGTGTTAGTGTTATGCCTTTCTTTTTATATAAAAGGCTTGACTTGAGTAAGATGACACCTACTGAAATCTCTTTGCAAATGGCTGATAAATCAACTGCTATACCCATCGGTAATTGTGAGGATGTTCCCGTCGTTGTTGCTAATGTTACTATCTTAACAGACTTTGCTATTCTTGATATGCCTGAGGACGACAATACGTCGATCATCCTTGGTAGACTCTTTTTGAATACTGCAGGCGCTGTTATTGATTGCAACAAAAGTAAAGTCACTTTTCACGTCAATAGTAATGAGCATACGGTATATTTTCCGAAGAAACAACACCAAATGAATAGTGTCAACTCTATTGAAAGAATTATGACAATCACTATTGGAAGTTTTGAATTTCCTCTTCCGACGGTTAAACAGAAATATCAAACTCTTATTGTTGGGGAGATGCACATCCCCGTTGATGTAACTTAGTCTTATACGAAAGTTCTTCGGTTTCATGTTACTTGGAAATAGTTTGTTAATAAGACTTGATCAAACTTATTAATGGATTCTTTTTTAGGTCCATGTGGTTGAAGAATTTAGTAAGCACAACCTACTGTATTCATAATATACTTTCTGTTATTTATAGTTCAATAAAGTAGAATGCCATGTTTATCTCGCTTTTCTGAATTATCCATGCAATAAAAAAAGTCCCAAAAATAAAAGTCCTCTGAATACCGTAAAAATTTAGTATGATTTTTTCTGTAATATTTAAGAACTTTTGGCACTAAACACACCCGGAGGGGTGCACCTGTGAGCCACGAGCTCACTAGGCGTCCCTACCCCCCTGGGAGCGCCTAGTGAGCTCTGGGGTCCCACAGGGGCCCCCTCACTTTGTGCGCCTGCCCATTACCTTCTTCCACCTCTAGAAAAATCACCATTGCTCATTTTCGTGCAACTTTCGATCTCCTTGCTCGGAGCTTTGTTTCCGAAACTGTTCGGAGAATTGCTCCTTGGTATGTGACTCCTCCGATGGTCCAATTAGTTTTTGTTGTAGTTGTTTATGTTTTGCACATTTTACTACTGTTGGTGACCATGTTCATGAGCTTGCATGTTGAATTTGTAAGGTTCTAAGTAGTTTTGATGCTTGATATAGTCTCTAGATGCTTATAGGAGTAGTTACTATCAATTTTGTTAAGTTTTGTTCACTTTTATTTTGGGGACTAAAATTTTCAGAGAAAGAAAAAATGCTCAGATGGTTCTTGATGGGTTCTTCGAGCCGAAGTTTCGAGCAAACTCTGAAGGAGAAGCCCAAGTATAATCTTCCTCGTGCAGCCAAAGTGCGGCCGTGCGAATGGCCGTGCGACACTTTCTTGAGGGATGCGGGCATTTATGAAGACTTCTATTGTTTGGCGAAAAGGCCGGGCTCACTCCATTCCTTGAAGATAAGTGTGATCAGTATCTTCTCCTCACCAATACTTTTGTGCAGAATTTTCGCTTTTATGCTTGGAGGGAGACACCCACCGTAGAATTCCATCTCTATGATATTCATTATAAAATGACACTTGATAGATTTTGCCAAGTATGCAAAATTCCTAATGAGGGCGGCCCTCTAGAGCCACATCCTAGAGACGTTGAGGATTTTATATCTGCAGTTACTGTGGGGGATACGAGAGGAGTTTCCCGTGCTAGAGTGGCTAGTTTACATTTTCTCGTCTTGCATTACTATTCATTATTTGCTGGGAGGTGTCTAACTGGTTGATAGGAGAGTGGTACGCTTTGTTCACCAGATCTTGCTATTCTGTGCCATGCACTTTATGGTGACATAACTTTTAGTTTGGGAGCTATTATTGCACAACGGTTACACACTAACCGTTCTAAGGGTGTCATCCATGGCGGTATTTACGCTTCTCGCCTTGCTAGACATTTCGAGATCCCTATTAGGCATGAGGAGGAGGAGATTTTACCCACAAAATATCTTAATTATGATAGCATGGTTGAACATAATTTTATTTACTCCGACAGGGTTCGATTTCGGTATAATTTGGTATTTAGTGAGGGTACTTGCGATATTATTATTTTGCCTGCACCTGCTTTGTTTGATCTTTCCAGGGGTAGGTACACCATTATGCCTGAGGACATTTACGCCTACTGGGGCTTGACACCGCCCCCAGCACCCGAGCCGGCACCAGTTCCGGAACCTACCTATCAGTGGGAGCCTCAGGAGCATCAGTATTTCCTTGGATCTGACTATTTCAAGCCATGGCTATACACCAAGTTAGGCCAAAAGCCTAAGCTTCGGGGAGTATGTATTTCTCACTAACAATACATTCATGTACCACTCATTCATTCTAGTTGTCGGTGTTCATACTTTTTCATTGTATATCTATGTTTGCTTTTATTTTCGTTTCTCTTGTGTGTTTGAAAAAACTTGCAAAATCCAAAAATAATAGTTCTCGCTTCTTTTAGGCTTTTCTTTCTTGTTTAGTCAGTTGTATTAAAAGAAAACCCAAAAAGATTTCCTGTTTCTTCTTTTGTGTTTGTTGGGAGTTCTTCGGTGTAAATAGTTTTTCTCGCTTTTCATTTTTCTTTTTTTGTTTGCTTTCTTCAGAAAAACTAAAAACTCCAAAAATATTTCAGTGTGTTTCTCTGAATTTCTTTTCTTTTCTTAAGTAGTCGTAAGAAGAAGACCCCGCCATAATTGTTGAGAGGCACTCATATGCTTTGTTGTTGATCTAACGAAGAGCCAAAATTACCTTGTCTTCTTCTTTGAATAAATGTTTGTAGATTTCAGCTTAGTCCACAACATGCTTGCACTATTATTATTTTCACATCATTAAGTCATGCAAGTGAAAGGCAATAATGATGATGATTTGATGTAGTGACTGTGGCAAAGAAAAGCTGGTATGAACTCTTCTTGTTTCTCATTTTTGTAAATATGTTTAACTCGGTAGCCCTGATTCAGCATATTATGAATAAACATGTTTGCGATGACAATTAGAGATCATAGTTAATCATGCCATGCTTAAGTAGTTAGGAGTGGATAATGACTTATCTTGTATGTCAACATGCATTAAAATGGTTATGATGTGGTATGTTAGGATGGTATCCTCCTCTGAAATTATTCAAGTGGCTTGACTTGGCACATGTTCACACATGTAGGTGATTCAAAACCAATGCAGCCTTCATGATATTTATGTTGAGGGTGTTTATATCCTACTCATGCTCGTATTCAATGTTAAATATTCGCAATGCATTATTATGACCGTTGTCCCTCTCTAGTTGGTCGTTTCCCAATCTATTTACTAGCCTTCACCTGTACTAAGCGAAAATACTGCTTGTGCATCCAAATTCATGACACCCAAAGTTGTTCCAAATGAGTCCACCATATCTACCTATATGCTGTATTACCCTGCCGCTCCAAGTAAATTTGCATGTGCCACCTCTAATCATTCAAATAAACTTCTGTTTTGTGTGCCTGTACCGCTCATGGAGCGACGGGGCTTTCAATATCTTCCATGCTAAGTGGGTTATTCTCATGATAGGTGTTTATTCACTTGTCATTGCACGAGAGAGCCTGGCCTAGTCCCGTTAAACAAAAACAAAGAAAATATAATAAAACAAACTCCCCCTGAAAGTTGATTGTTTGGAGGGCATCCGAGAATTCGGCTAGACATGGCTTGTGTTTGTATGGTGGTGGGGGAGTAAAACTTTACCTTTCTGCATGGGAACTGCCAATAATGTGTTTATCATGGAAGATGTTGAAATCCTTTGTCCTGACGTTGATAGGAAAAGCACACCACGCAAAATGTATTCATCTATGTTTTTAGCTCTGAGCTCTAGCACCGCTGCAAATCTCTGCTTCCCTCTGCGAAGGGCATTTCTATTACTTTTATTGTTGAGTCATCATCTTCTCTTGTTCAAGCACGAATTTTGAGAGTACAATTGTCATTCTTAGTTTAAACATGCATTGATTCTAGATAAGATTGGATGTGAACATGACTGGATCTCTTCTACCCTGAATTACAATGTTTAGTCGCTGCTTGAACTTCAGAGATGCTCTGCATTTATGTTTTGCGGTCTCAGAAAGGGCTAGCGAGATACCATGTTATCATATTATATCATGATTGTTTTGATAAAACTGTTGGCATTTTGAGAAATGTTATTATTGCTCGCTAGTTGATTATGCCATTACCACGAGTAAATGTGAATTCTAAATGTTATCATTCATATGGTTAGTTCATAATCTTTGCTGTAAACTAGAATACTAGTTAAGCATATATACAGTTAGAACAAAGAGTTTGTAAAAGTTTTTCTTTATCATTTTCAGTTTGTCAACTAAATTGCTTGAGGAAAAGCAATGAGTTAAGCTTGGGGGAGTTGATACGTGTAGGAGATATGCCCTAGAGGCAATAATAACAGTTATTTTTTATCTCCTGGTTTGTAATGAATGTTTATGTTCCATGCTATAACTGATGTGGCACCCGAGCCCGTATATCCATAAAGGCTCTGAGGAGAACCCATTTGCACGTGTGGGATAATAAACGGTGAAAAGTATTCCTAGTCATGCCTCTAAGACTAGCTCAAGTGTTGCATGATGATTATGTTTTCCTGATCATGGGCATGTCTATGCCAGCAATTTTGAGGGCACAATGTTAGTAGAAAACTTGTGTTGAATCGTCCCAGATTGATGTTATGCTATGAGAAATGTTTGTCACAAGTTTATGGTTAATAACATAGAGATAGTTAATGTTTGCATAATTCCTTAGACCATGAGAGTATCGAGTTCCTTCGTACTTGCTTCGTGAACTTTGGGGTTTGTTAAATGTCATCCGTAAATGGATGGCTATTACGGCGGCTTACGGGTTCACGGAAAAGTATGGCAAGTAACGAGATAGCTCAAGATTGGGATTTGCTCCTCCGGCGATGGAGAGATATACTCGGGCCCTCTCGGTGTAATGGTATCCATCATCATCTGGCCAGACACATTGTGATTTGATCACTGGGATGCCGGAACACGGAAACGAGAAAAGAGAACAAAACCGGTAACGAGGTAACTTGCATAGTGGACAAATTTGTTGATCCACGGGGATGCAATATAACTCACCTCGGTTGTTTGTAACATATCGCGAAGCAATAGGAATAGCACATGGCAACTGGAGGTTCACTCGAATATTCATTCGTGTGGGTATAGGGGTCAATATGGGTGTCCACGGCTCCGATGTTGATCATTCATCGGAAGTGGTTCCGGGTCATGTCTATACTTCACCGAACCTTTAGGGTCACACGCTTAAGGGTTATCTATCTGTTGAATACTAGACAGGGAGTCTGAGAGAAAATCACCGAAAAAGTTTCGGACACCGAAAAAGTTACGGACAGCGGAAAAGTTCCGCAGAGAGAACCCCGGATGAGTTTTGCTGAAACTGAAAAGTTGTTTCGGGGTATTCCATTAAGTCAAAATGGTTTCGGCACATGCCTGATAATTCTTGTAGGGTGCCAGAATCGTTCTGGAAACTTTCTGGAATTTTCGGGGATGAAAAAAGGAAATGTTTCGGAGCTGCCGGAACCACTTCAGATGCTTTTTCGTAGATGAAAATCACTAATCTAGAATTGTTCCAGAATGCATTGAAAATTATTTTAGTGGGTACTGGAATTGTTCTAAGCCCACATAAATATTTTCAGTTCGAACGGACGCTGAAAAATGTCATCATGAATAGTGAAAGTGCTTTTTGGGATATTTTTTTTGGTGACTCACCTTTTGGGATATTTCCAAAAGGCTTCTAGAAGGGATTGGGCGGCAAGCAAGCCCCTCATGGGGGGGCCCCCAAGGGGGTGGCCGGCCAAGGGTGGAGCTCCTCCATGGAGCAACACATGGCAAACCATTTCCCTCTTATGCCCTTTATGTGTGACATAAAGTGGGGGTACTTTGGTATTTTTGAATGTCCGTCCTACCCCTTGGCTTTCCTATAAATAGAGGAGGAGTGGGCCGCCCAAAGCTTCATCCTTGCTCTCATACACATGCCATGACTTGTCTGGCTTCTCTCTCCCTCCCCGCAAAATAGTTTCATAGAGCCGAAAGGCTGTCTGGGTTCCGGCAGGAACTAGTTCTGGACGGCGAAGCCCTGCCGGATAGCTGACACCGTATGTGTGCAACCTCGTAGAGAGGTCGTAGTTTCGGTCTTTTGCCCAAGGGGCTGTTCGAGTGTCCTCCCGAAGGGCTGTCCAAGTTACCATTCGGGTTTCGAGGGTCCTCCCGAAGGGCTGTCCGTGACATCGTCCAATGGACTGTCCGACTGCCTCCCGAAGGGCTGTCCGACGAGTGGGCACATCCTCACGGTTGGGAGGTTGTAAATCCTAGCTGCGGGGATCTGCACCTATGATCTACACCGACTCTTCTTCCACTGCGCTTCGAGTCGGTACGGATCAGATCAAACCTCGTATGCAGTCTCCATAGTGGTCCTGGGCGTGCTCGCTATACCGAAAATTTTTATATTCTGTCGCGTTCCCCTTCAGTGGCATCAAGAGCCGTGTTATGCGTAGATGTAGGTTATGATCTAGAATACATGGATATGTACGGGTATTGCATAATATAATTATGGAGTAGATGAGATATATTGCTGAAAATTATTTATGCGGGTGGCAGATGAAATCTGTTACCCGATGTTCTTGTTGCTTCCCTAAAATTTGCATATTTCTGATCCTGAAACGGCATGGTGGAATTTCACAAAGTTCTGGCAATCCACGATCCTGATTGATCAACGAAGTGCTATCAGTTCTTTGGGTTCCACCATAGTTAAAGGAAAGATGAAATTTCACAGATGAAAGGGCAATGCAGATATGATCTGCACGGGGGTCATACGTATGACGAAGTTTAGTATGGGGCTCGAGATTTTATTATCTCGTGTTTCATACACCCTGGAAAGTTAATCCAGCGACTTGAATAATCATACTTGATGATAAACGTTGCTAGCTGCGATTTGAGTCAAAACCTTAGAAGCCACGTAAAATAAAATTTTGCATAAACCGATTAGGGAAGTCTAACTTGGTTTTGCAGGATGGTTTGCATGTGATGTGGTATAGCAATGCTCATATTCAATTTATTTATGTATGATATGACTATATGATGTAATTAACATGACCTGCGTGTCATGATTCGGCATGATGGCTGTAGCCATATGATTGCACTTAAATGACCTGCGTGTCAACCTTATGTAATGCATTCATTTTATCAGCTATGGAGATAGCAATATTATCTGGTGCATCGACAAGGTGGTGACAATATTCACGAAGGTGAACACCGACGCGAATGCCGAAGACGAAGAAATGAAAAACTTCTCCGTCAGAAAGGGCTATACCATATCATGCTAATTATGAATTGCCTGAGATGTTTATCCCTTATGATGCACCCTTCTTGATTGCGTGGTAGTCGCTTTTATTAGGGTGATCTCTCACTTAAAATATGAAAGTAGTTAGTTTTCACCCTAGTGTAGCACCGTCTGAAATTCGTATCTTTTCGGGGTGCGCCATGTACACATGAGCACGAACGAATCGAGAGGAATGAGGCGGGTGAGGTCAGACCTCGTAGCAAGATCACTTGGTTGTCTTTGACGTTCAGGTAGGAGAGTCCTGAGCTCGGAACAAGCCCATTGAAAGATGAACAAGAATCACATAGAGATGTGATCGGCAAGTTGGCCTACTGATTGAAATTCATGTCATCAGTGATGAACCCATCAATGGAATCGAATTGAAATATGGATCTTGAGTCACTCATAATCAATTTTGAGAGATATTGATTTGAGTGGGAGCGCACTTTAGAATAAAATTGTTTATTCACTAGTGCAAATATCATTATAAACAAAGTCTAAGTGAAACTTGTGTTTCCCGTTGTAGATCAAATGGCTCGCAACACCGCATTCAACTAAGGCCCGACGTTAGAGAAAGAGAAGTTAGCTGCGACTGGAAACAACTATGCGGACTGGGTCCGCAACCTGAGGATTGTCCTCAGGAGCTCTAAGAAAGACTATGTGCTTGATCAAACTCTAGGTGATCCACCCACGCCAGAAATGGCTCAGGATATCGTCAATGTGTTTGACACGCGAAAGGATGATTTCAGTGCTGTTAAAAACCTTATGTTATCTTGCATGGATCCTATGTTACAGAACCGTTTTGAACGACTTAGTTCCTTCGAGATCATCGAGACTAGATGTTCTGTATCACAAAAGGGATTCGGGTAAAGTTCATGAGATGACCGAGGCCATTAAAGAATGCAATATAAATGTGGAATCTCTAGTTGATGAGCATAGTGTCAGACTAGCAAACTGGTACGCTGGTTATGCTGAAATGGGAATTAATTTTCCAAAGACACATGGTATGGATTTGATCCTTACTTCGCTTTATGAAGCGATACTCAAAACAAATGAGATAGGACTGCAGAATCAGCAAAAGTTGCTGGTGAAGAAGACTTCCAATTTCAAAAGGAAAGGCAAGTCCAAGAAGCGCAAGGGCGCCGGTAAGACTGGCTCCCGAAGAAAATCTAAGGGCGGAGCCGAACCTGAAACTGTGTGTTTTTACTGCAAAGGCACTGGACACTGGAAAATGAACTGCAAGAAATATCTGAAAGATAAGAAGTCCGGGATAACTGGAAAAGGTATAATTGTTATACAAGTTAATGTCATTGACGTTTTGCTTGCTAGCGAAAATTCTAAGTCTTGGGTATTTGATACCGGATCAGTTGCTCACATTTGCAACTCGATACAGGGGCTTCAGAAGGTGCACAGGCTGGCAAAGAATGAGGTCGTGATGCGTGTTGGGAACGGCGCTGGGATCGCCGCTCAATCCGTCGGCATTATGCCTCTACGTCTCCCTTCAGGATTTATTTTGGAACTAAATAACTACTATTTTGTTACGGCATTGTGTAGAAACATTATCTCCGGTTCATTTTTAGTACATGATGGGTATTCATACAAATCTGAGAACAATGGTTGTTCACTTTATTGTAAGGATATGTTTTATGGATTTGCACCCATTGTTGGGGGCCTTTTCATATTGAATCTTGAATGTGCAAATGATGTCTTTAACGTGAATGCTAAACGCATTAAGAATGCTGATACCACCACAACTTTCATGTGGCACTGTCGGCTTGGCCACATCAGAAAGAAACGCATGCAAAGACTCCACAAAGATGGCGTTTTACCATCCTTTGATTTTGAATCATTTGACACATGTGAAGCTTGCTTGATGGGGAAAATGACCAAGACGCCGTTCACGGGTCATCCTGAACGGGCGGATGAATTATTGGAAATAATACATAGTGATGTTTGTGGTCCAATGAACACAGCCGCACGGGGTGGGTATTTCTACTTCGTGACTTTTACTGATGATTTAAGTCGGTATGGCTATATCTACTTAATGAAGCATAAATCGGAAACCTTTGAAAAGTTCAAAGAATTTCAGAATGAGGTAGAAAATCATCGTAACAAAAAGATTAAGTTTCTGCGGTCTGATCGCGGAGGCGAATATCTTAGTCACGAGTTTGGCCAACATCTGAGTGATCGTGGAATCGTTTCATAGCTTACGCCTCCCGGAACTCCACAGAGAAATGGAGTATCGGAAAGACGTAACCGAACCTTGTTGGACATGGTAAGGTCGATGATGTCTCTTACAAATCTTCCGATATCTTTTTGGGGTCACGCACTAGAAACTGCTGCTCACACACTTAACAGAGCACCGTCTAAGTCAGTTGAGTCGACACCATATGAGTTATGGAACGGGAAGAAACCCGGTTTGTCGCATCTCAGGATTTGGGGTTGTGAGGTATACGTAAAACGTTTACAACCTACCAAACTTGATCCTAGATCAGACAAATGTTACTTTGTAGGTTATCCCAAGGAAACAATTGGGTATTCCTTCTACCAACTGTATGATAACAAAGTGTTTGTTGCCAGAAATGGACAATTTCTTGAGAAAGAGTTTCTCACCAAAGAATTAAGTGGGAGGACAGTATAACTTAATGAGATTAGTGAATCTTCGGCGACCGTTGATATGGCTAAGGAACCGGAAGAAATTCTGCTAATTATCCCTACAACTGAGCCGGAAGTTGTCGCATATGATGCGGAGACTTCAGACAATGTTGTAACTGAACCGCGCAGATTAGGTAGGGCTATCTAGCCACCTGAGTGGTTTCATAATGAAATCTTCATTCTTGAAGAGGATGAACCTGCGCACTACAAGGAAGCGATGGCGGGACCTAGCTCAAAGGAATGGCACAAGGCCAAGAAATCCTAAATGGAATCCATGTACGAAAACCAAGTTTGGAACTTGGAAGAACTTCCAGAAGGCGTAAAGCCCATTGGTTGTAAATGGATTTTCAAAAGAAAGACAGACGGGGATGGTAACATTACTATGCACAAAGCTAGACTTGTCGCGAAACGGTTCACGCAAGTTCCAGGAGTGGACTACGATGAGACTTTCTCGCCTGTAGCTATGCTTAGGTCTGTTCAGATATTGCTAGCAATTGCTGCTTATTTCGATTATGAAATATGGCAGATGGATGTCAAAACGGCTTTCCTAAATGGAAACCTCAAAGAGGATGTATACATGATACAGCCAGAAGGTTTTGTCATTCATAAGGAAGCTGGAAAGGTATGGAAACTTCAGAAAGCCATTTATGGTCTGAAGCAAGCGTCAAGGAGCTAGAACATTCGTTTTGATGAAGTGGTCAAAGAGTTTGGCTTCATCAGGAATGACGAAGAATCTTGTGTTTACAAGACGTTTAGTGAGAGCAAAAAAATCATTTCTAATCTTGTATGTGGATGACATATTCTTGATTGGAAATGACGTGAATTTTCTTAGCGAAATAAAAGACTCATTGAAGAAAAGGTTTTCAATGAAAGACTTAGGCGAAGCGGCTTATGTATTGGGCATCAGAATCTATAGAGATAGATCAAAACGCCTGATAGCGCTTAGCCAAAGCATGTACATTGACAAGGTGTTGAAAAGGTTCAACATGGAGAACTCCAAGAAAGGCCTACTCCCCATGTCACCTGGCACAGTGCTTTGCAAGAATCAGTGTCCTCGGACTCTCGATGAGCGAGTACAAATGAATGATGTTCCATATGCTTCGGCAGTTGGTTCTATTATGTATGCCATGCTGTGTACAAGACCGGATGTTTCCTATGCGCTAAGTGTTAGCAGCCGGTACCAAAGTGATCCGGGATTGGAACACTGGGCCGCAGTCAAGGGTATTCTTAAGTACCTCAGAAGGACCAAGGATTTACTCCTGGTGTACGGAGGTGATGAAGAGCTCATTGTAAGTGGTTACACTGATGCAGGCTTCATGACTGACCCAGATGACTTCAAATCTCAATCGGGCTATGTTTTCATATTGAACGGTGGCGCAGTTGATTGGAAAAGTTCCAAACAGAAGACTGTGGCGGATTCTACGACGGAGGCGAAATATGTTGCAGCTTTAGAAGCCTCCAAGTAGGCGGTATGGATCAAGCAATTTCTTGAAGACCTTGGTGTGGTTCCTAATGCCCAGGACCCAGTGGAGATCTATTGTGATAATAGTGGCGCCGTGGCTCAGGCAAGGGAGCCAAGTTCGCACCATAAGACAAGACATATTCAACGCAAATATAAACTCATTCGACATCATGTCGAAGAGGGTTTAATGAAAGTACGCAAAGTTCACACGGATCTGAATGTGTCAGACCTGATGACAAAGCCTCTACCGCGAGCAAAGCATGAGCAGCACCGGATAGCCATTGGTGTTAGGGAAGCCATGTAACTGGATTATGACTCTAGTGCAAGTGGGAGTCCGTAGGAGATATGCCCTAGAGGCAATAATAACAGTTATTTTGTATCTCTTGGTTTGTAATGAATGTTTATGTTCCATGCTATAACTGATGTGGCTCCCGAGACCGTATATCCATAAAGGCTCTGAGGAAAACCCATGTGCACGTGTGGGATAATAAACGGTGAAAAGTATTCCTAGTCATGCCTCTAAGACTAGCTCAACTGTTGCATGATGATTATGTTTTCCTGATCATGGGCATGTCTATGCCAGCAATTTTGAGGGCACAATGTTAGTAGAACACTTGTGTTGAATCGACCCATATTGATGTTATGCTATGAGAAATGTTCGTCACAAGTTTGTGGTTAATAACACAGAGATAGTTAATGTTTGCATAATTCCTTAGACCATGAGAGTATCGAGTTCCTTCGTACTTGCTTCGTGAACTTTGGGGTTTGTTAAACGTCATCCGTAAATGGATGGCTATTACGGCGGCTTACGGGTTCACGGAAAAGTATGGCAAGTAACAAGATAGCTCAAGATTGGGATTTGCTCCTCCGGCGATGGAGAGATATACTCGGGCCCTCTTGGTGTAATGGTATCCATCATCGTCTGGCCAGACACATTGTGATTTGATCACTGGGATGCCGGACGACGGAAACGAGAAAAGAGAACAAAACCGGTAACGAGGTAACTTGCATAGTGGACAAATTTGTTGATCCACGGGGATGCAATATAACTCACCTCGGGTGTTTGTAACATATCGCGAAGCAACAGGAATAGCACACGGCAACTGGAGGTTCACTCGAATATTCATTCGTGTGGGTATAGGGGTCAATATGGGTGTCCACGGCTCCGATGTTGATCATTGATCGGAAGGGGTTCCGGGTCATGTCTATACTTCACCAAACCTATAGGGTCACACGCTTAAGGGTCATCTATCTGCTGAATACTAGACAGGGAGTCTGAGAGAAAATCACCAAAAAAGTTTCGGACAGCGGAAAATTTCCGCAGAGAGAACCCCGGATGAGTTTCGGTGAAACTGAAAAGTTGTTTCGGGGTATTCCATTAAGTCAAAATGGTTTCGGCACATGCCTGATAATTCTTGTAGGGTGCCAGAATCGTTCTGGAAACTTTCTGGAATTTTCGGGGATGACAACCGGAAATGTTTCGGAGCTGCCGGAACCACTTCAGATGCTTTTTCGCAGATGAAAATCACTAATCTAGAATTGTTCCAGAACGCGTTGAAAATTATTTTAGTGGGTACAGGAATTGTTCTAAGCCCACATAAATATTTTTAGTTCGAATGGACGCTAAAAAATGTCGTCGTGAATAGTGAAAGTGATTTTTGGGATATTTTTTTGGTGAGTCACCTTTTGGGATATTTCCAAAAGGCTTCTAGAAGGGATTGGGGGGCAAGCAAGCCCCTCATGGGGGGCCCCCAAGGGGGTGGCCGGCCAAGGTTGGAGCTCCTCCATGGAGCTCCACATGGCACCCCATTTCCCTCTTATGCGCTTTATGTGTGACATAAAGTAGGGGTACTTTGGTATTTTTGAATGTCCATCCGACCCCTTGACTTTCCTATAAATAGACGAGGAGTGGGCAGCCAAAAGCTTCATCCTTGCTCTCATACACATGCCATGACTTGTCAGGCTTCTCTCTCCCTCCCCGCGAAATAGTGTCGTAGAGTCGAAAGGCTGTCTGGGTTCCGGCAGGAACTAGTTCTGGACGGCGAAGCCCTGCCGGATAGCTGATACCGTATGTGTGCAACCCCGTAGAGTGGTCGTAGTTTCAATCTTTTGCCCGAGGGGCTGTTCGAGTGTCCTCCCAAAGGGCTATCCAAGTTACCATTCGGGTTTCGAGGGTCCTCCCGAAGGGCTGTCCGTGACATCATCCGAGGGACTGTCCGACTGCCTCCCGAAGGGCTGTCCGATGAGGGGGGTACATCCTCGCGGTTGGGAGGTTGTAAATCCTAGCTGCGGGGATCTGCACCAACGATCTACACTGACTCTTCTTCTGCTGCACTTCAAGTCGGTACGGATCAGATCAAACCTTGTATGCAGTCTCCATAGTGGTCCTAGGCGTGCTCGCTATACCAATTTTTTTTCTTTTCTGTCGCGTTCCCCTTCAATACGTCCCAAACGTATCTACTTTTCCAAACACTTTTGCTCTTGTTTTGGACCCTAATTTGCATGATTTGAATGAAACTAAACCGGACTGACGCTGTTTTCAGCAGAACTACCTTGGTGTTATTTTTGTGTAGAAATAAAAGTTCTCAGATTGGGCTGAAAATTTACGGAGAATATTTTTGGAATATATAAAAATTGTTGGCGAAAAGACCTGCTGGAGGGGGCCACACAGGAGCAACGAGCTCGGGGGGCGAGCCCAACCCCCCAGGGAGCGCCCTGTAAGCTCATGGGTCCCACAGACCTCTGTTTGCCCTAACTCCAACGCTATAAACACCGTCTTGTTCAGAAAGAAGGAATCATCGCATTTTACGATACGGAGCCGACGCCACCTCTTGTTCTTCATCGGGAGGGCTAATCTGGAGTCCGTTCGGGGCTCCGGAGAGGGGGATTCATTGCCGTCGTCATCATCAACCATCCTCCATCGACAATTTCATGATGCTCACCACCGGTAGTGAGTAATTCCTTCATAGGCTTGCTGGACGATGATGGAGTTGGATGAAATTTAACATGTAATCGAGTCAATTTGTTAGGGCTTGATCCCTACTCACTAGTAGAAAATGGGGCATCCATCTAAGCCTTTGGTACCGGTTCCCTTACGAACCGGTACCAAAGGGGTCATTTGCACCGGTTTGGGGGCTCAGGCGGGCGAGGAGCTCTGGCACCGGTTTGGGAGGGGCTTTCGTACCGGTTCGTGTTAGGAACCGGTACGAAAGGTCTTTGGCAAAAGAAAAAAGAAAATTAAAAAAACCCTTTGGCACCGGTTGGTACCACCAACCGGTACGAAAGGTCTTTCGTACCGGTTGGTGGTACCAACCGGTGCCAAAGAACCTCCCCCTGTGTTAACTTAGGCGCGCGAGGCCAACTGTGCCAAAAAACCAGGAGCGCCGCACACAGAGCCGAGCTCGCCGTCGCCCGCAGCTCCACGCGCCGCCGCCGTCGCCATCGCCCGCAGCTCCACGCGCCGCCGCCGTCGCCGTTGCCCGCAGCGCCACGCCACCGTCACCCGCAGCAGCAGGGTCGCCGTCGTCGCCGCGTCGCCCGCCGCTCCACCTCTCCCCGCGCCGGCAACCCGAGGTGAGGACCGCCCTCCTCTCCCTCCCTCGCCTCGCCTCCCAGGCCGCCGCGCGCCTCGCCGGGAGGAGCCCGCGCGCGCGTCGACTGCCGCACCGCGCTCGCTGGCGGCCTCCCCTCACGCACGCCCGCGGCCTGTTCGACGAAATGCCGCGCCGCGCCGCGGCCATCTACCCCTGGTAGCCGCCGTGCGGAGGGTAGGCGCCGGCGGCATGGCCATAGCCGTGCTGCTGAACATGGCCGCCGCCGCGTGGAGGCCCCTTTAATACCGGTTCGTAAGGAACCGGTACGAAAGGGGGGGGGGCTTTTGTACCGGATTTTTTATACCGGTTGCGCAACCGGTACGAAAGGCCCTCTGGAACCGGTACGAATGCCCCTTTTTCTACTAGTGAGTATCCACTATGTTCTGAGATTGATGTTGCTATGACTTTGCTATGCTTAATGCTTGTCACTAGGGCCTGAGTGCCATGATTTCATATCTGAACCTATTATGTTTTCATGAATATAAGTGTGTTTTGGATCCTATCTTGCAAGTTGTATGCACCTATTACGTGTTATGATCCGCAGACCCCAAGGTGACAATAATTGGGATTCACTCTGGTGATGACCGTAGTATGAGGAGTTCATGTATTCACCATATGTTAATGTTTGTTCTAGTTCTCTATTAAAAGGAGGCCTTAATATCCCTTAGATTTCCTTATGTGCCCCACTACAACGGGAGGGTAGGACAAAAGGTGTCATGCAAGTTCTTATTATAAGCACGTATGACTATATACGGAATACATGCCTACATTGAATTGATGAATTGGAGCTATTGATTATCGCTCTAGGTTGTGACTGTTACATGATGAATGTCATCCACACGAATATCCATCGCTGATCCAATGCCTACGCTTTGCTCATATTGATCTTTGTTAAGTTACTACTGTTGCTGCTGCCATTACCATCACTACAAAACTGCTACTGCTACTGTCCTTATTACTGTTTCTACTGTTACCGCTACTATCAAAACTGTCAAACTATTGTGCTACTAAACACTTTGCTGCGGAGATATTATTTTCTTGGTGTGGTTGAATTGACAACTCAACTGCTAAGGCTCATAAATATTCTTTGGCTCCCCTTGTGTCGAATCAATAAATTGGGTGAAATACTAACCTCGAAGACTGTCGCGATCCCCTATACTTGTGGGTTATCATGTTCTTGCTCATCAGTCATTCTTAGTATACTGAGTCTTGCTCAAACCTTTCCATGTGACCACGGCAAGACAATTCCTGGCGTTTTCATACTAAACATTTTAGTATCTTGTCAATATGTATTTTGGCTCATCATTATTAGGCGCCTCAATCTATCTTTATAGATAGTTATACGCAATATGTATGCTCCTAGCCCAAGTCCTTCATCGAAAAACTATTTTCAATGAAGTCACTAATTCGTATCAAGAAATTTGCATCATTTCCAATCAATAATATCCACATTAAGTATTAGAAATATTATTGAGCTCCCACTTAATTTCTTGTAAACACAAGCATCTTCACCATTCTTGATGAAACCAAACTCTTTGAGCACTTCATCGAAATGAAGATTCTAACTCCTTAATGCTTGCTTAGGTCCATAACTGGATCTCTGAAGTTTTCACACCATTCAGCATCCTTAGGATCATCAAAACTACCGGACTGTATCATGTATACATCCTCGATTAAATTTCCATTAAGGAAATCCGTTTTGACATCCATCTGCCACATCATGTAATCGAAATGTGCAACAATTGCTAGAATAACCCAAACTGACTTAAGCGGCGCTATGGCGAGATGATCTCGTCGTAGTCAACTCCTTGAACTTGTTAAAAACACTTTGCAACAAGTCGAGCTTTATGGATGTATACAATTTCATCCGTGTCTGTTTATAGATCAATTTACGTTCGTCAGGCCTAACGCCTTCCGGAGGGTCTACCAAGTTCCAAACTTCATTTTCGTACCTGGATATTATCTCAGATTACTTGGCATTAAGCCAACTTCAAGAGTCAGGGCCCATCATTGTCTCTTTGTATGTCGCAGGCTTGTTGTTGTCTAACAACAATTTCTCATTTGCATACCACAGTGGATTTCATGAGGTTTGGCCATCCTGTGTGGTTCAGTTGCTAGTTGGACCAAAGTCTCTACATCACATGTAGAAGTTTTTGTATTAGTCGCATTGGGGAAACTTCGGGACTGCTTCCGGCGTTTCATTACTTTGACCTGATGACGAAGATTCTCTAATCTCGTCGAGCTGCAATATCCTCTCACTCACTCTTTTGCAGGAAACTTTTTCTCCAAAACACACCGTTCTTAGTGACAACCTTTTGACTTCGGTGTAGTGATAGAAGAAATACCCAACATTTTGGGATAACCAACCAAGTAGCACTTATCTGATTTGGGATTTGTGCTTTGGTTGTAAACACTTTACATATGCATCACATTCTGAAATTTTAAGAAAAGGCAAATTGGTTTGGCTTCTCAAGCCATATCTTAGATGATGTCATTTCAACAGCTATGATGGCGCTCTTTTAAGTGTAAATGCCGCAGTCACTAAAGCTTAACTACAAAATGATAATGGCAAATTAGTTAATAACATCTTTGATCTTACCATGTGAACAAGGTTTGATTACATCTCTCAGACACTCCATTCCCTAGTGGTGTTCCGGGAGTTGCAACTTATGAAACAATTCCATGACTCTTCAGATGCTCGCTAAACTTGTAACTCAAATATTCTCCTCCACGATCCGATCGTAAAAATTTAATTTGCTTGTGACAATCATTTTCTACTAAATATTTGAGCTAAATATGGAAGATAACTAAATAATTTGCCTCTATCTCATCTTAATAATTTCCAATAAGTTTCAGACTTCTACCTCATTATGTAAATATAACCATATCTACTTAAACATCTCTGAAGGTAACAAAGTAGTGAGATTCACTGCGCGCCAGTATACTCATTGGACCACATACATCTGTATTTATGATTTCCAATAAGTTACTCGCCCGTTCCATATGGCCTATAAACGGTGTCCTAGTCAATTTTTTCCGTCAGACAAGACTCGCAATTCTCAAATGATTCAAAATCAAATGAATCCAAAAGTCCGTCACTATGGAGTTTCTTCATGTGTTTTTGTCTAATGTGACCAAGACGGCAGTGCATCAAATATGTGTATTTGTATCAGTATTGCAACATTTAGCGTCAGTGTTATGGATGTCAATATTATCATCTAGATTCACAACATATGCATTTAAGCCCTGTTTAGAACCAATAAAAACATAGAAATTTTGGGGGATATAAGAGTTCTGCAGAAAAAAATTATATGGTAACATTTCGAACAAAGGAATATGACTCTCCGAACCTCATCTTTCTTTCTTCGTGTCTACAGTCTATGTTTTTTTTCTTGTGTGGCAGTCAAACGACAATTATAAAGTTCTCCTATGCTTGGCTTCCTGTAGGATTCCAAGGCACGTGACACATAAATTCCTGCAGTTTTATTGCAGACATGTTAGTTTTCTGTGTTCTTGTGTGTTACGAACAAGGTCATAATTAGCCAAAATGTGGCTAGTGAGTAGTGATGACATAAACAGTTTCACTGCGACATGTTATCATTGACAACTAACTTAATTAATTTAGCCAAAAGTGTTATTTGTCAAACATAAAAGTGTGGCTACTGATTGATGTAGACAACTGCGTTGGGCAAAACTGGAGCTACGCGTGTACGTGCCCAATAATCCATCCGAGCTACACCGACACTTTCGTGTAACATTTCACAGTACTACTCACGGGCCTCCCTATCTAGCTAGCTAGTTCTGGATCTGCCTGCTGCACAGACTTGCATGTCTCTCTTCACATGGACTAGAAAAACTTTGAGAGGGCCCGCTTGTCCTGTAGCATTTAGCTACTTCCAAATGTTCCATAGCAACGCGGTACGTACCTTTTCCTGTGCCTACATTTGTATACGTCAATCCGTCCCCCAAATGAGTGGTGTGCTTCAAGCAGACCAGACCGATCAATTGTTGGCAGATAGATGGACTGCAAACGACGAGGGCAAAGTCAAGAAGCCAAGAGGGAATAATTACGGGGCCTGGTGCATTATTCTCCTAGAGCCAGCAGCAGCTGCTCATCAACCACTGGAGATGCGTGCCTTGGATCATCTGCTTGTATCTTCCTCCCCTGTCGTGTGCTTCCTGTCTGATCTGGCCTAGGCCTGACCTGAGAGCTACATGTATACACTGATCGATCCAGCCTGATTTACTGGTCACAACCTCAGGACGTACCAGCAATTAATGCACAATGTTCTTGCTTGATTGTTAATTAGCCCAGGCCTTTCAGCTTTGAAAGCAGCGCCACCCAGAGAAGAAACCAACATGCATGAAATATAAAACCGGCGAAGACATAGACGTATATTCTGAGCATCCAAACAGTAGTGCATGCATGCATGTACCAAGCAAGCAGTTAAAACTCCAAATGATAAATTCTGGTCTGGTCTGGTCCCATCCGGTCCGGTCTTCGCATCAAAGAAGACCGACCGACCAAATGTACATACATACATGCATGAAAGATATTAAAATTAAATTCAAGTTCTGGCCTCGATCTTAGGGTTCTTGATTGAATCTGGCTTCATGAACCCTACCTAGCTAGCTAGTGCAGCGATATATGCCATTGCCTTGCGGACGAAATCATTGTTCTGACATTTGAACTAAAGAATTGCACAAGATGAACTCGTCAGGAAAATATTTCACGATCTGACCCTTTTAGAAACGCCACAGCTCGCGGCGTTGCGGTTAAACTAAGAAACACCGAACTGTCATGCGTTTCTGGTAAACTAAGAAACGCCGTCCTAGCTTGCGTTTCTACACGTCAGAAACGCCTAGCTACTGCGCGTTTCTTCTTCTTGGAAACGCCACGTACCTTGGCGTTTCTACTTTGTCCTGAAACGCCAGGGCCCCTGGCGTTGCTGATAGAGATACTTACTGGGCCGGGGCCACCCTCACCCACCACTCACCACTCACTCTCTTCTTCCCATTGACCTATCCCGAGCTCCACCCCTTCTTCCCCTTTGTCTCCCCCACTTGTCCCCTCTCAAATCCTTCCAAAAGGATTGGTTTGGTCCGTGGATCCGGTGTCATTTCCGTTCCTTGAGGTAATCTCCTTCATCTCACAATTTTTTATTGGTTGGATTTGTCTAGTTGGGTGGTTTTTTGTTCATGTGTTTTCTAACCATAGTTTTGAACATTGTTCCAAAATATGATGTTCTTAGTGTATACTAATGAGTATAGTTGTTTCAATAGTGTTGCATTGTAATGGTTGGGTTATGCTTATTGTTAAGATTTAGGATTAGGGTTAGGGTTAGGGTTAGGGTTTGGGTAATGCTTAATTTGGATGGACATAGATGTTTCTTAGTTGTTTGGTTAGCAATGTGGTATACTTACCATTGGTACTTTTGTTCCCTTTTTTAGATGGACAAGATTGTGAATATTCATTATGTTGACAAAGAGGCATTCATGAATGTTGATATTGTTGACAAGTATGAGGAAGTGTTGATATTTCTTGAGAGTCCTACTTATGAAGAGGTTGTGGAAGAAACACGGATAAGATTGAAGTGGGTTGATCCAAGTGACCAAGTTGAATTATTAGGAAGATATGATGTTGGGTCGGCACACAAGTGTCGAATGAAGACAATGCCTATCAAGTCCAATTTGCATTAGGTTGCATACAAGGAGGTTGTTGCATCCTCGGTAGTCAAGTCACTCGAAGTGTTTGCAAGTATGGTGGTCAAGGCTCCTCTTTTTCATGTTGACTTGAACCAAACCTTAGTAGATGATTTTAGCCCGATTAGTAGTGTACCACCTATTGTTGAGCATAAAGTTGAAGTGGAGGCCAATGAGTATCCCCAATATGAGTTCGGAGGTAGTGCACCGATCAAAGATGATGGTCATGACTCCAACGAAGAGTATGAGAGGCACCACAACATTGTTGGTGACGTAGACGCTCAAGTAAGGCATGATGACATGGATCCTGACATTGTCTATCAGCGTGCTTGTGTGGATGACTCGAATGATGAAGGCCCGGTGAATGAGTTGGACGAGGATGGCTTCACTGAGAAAGAAGCGGAGTGGTATACAAAAATCACCGGTAGGGATCATAAAGTTCCCTTGTTTTGTGATGTTAGCCTTGCAGATAAGGCTATAGTCGACGGTGGCATGAGCAAGACAATTGAGGCTAGAATGTTCCCAAGTAGCACACCCGACGCGATTTCTATGTCTTACCTAAAGAAAGGTTTGATGTTCGAGCACATGCTAGAATTCAAGATGTGGTTGTGTGAGTATGCCGTCAAACACTACAGGCCTTTCATAGTTGTTCACTCGGACTGCAACAAGCGATACACCGTGAAATGCGAGGTAGAAAGATGCAAATGGAAAGTCAATGGAAGACTCACGAAAGATGGTTGGTGGAAGATAAGTAGTTGTAAAGCCACTCACCAATGCACACCGCCGACCGATGAAGCACCGACGACACACCGTCAGCTAACCTCGGAATTCATCAGTTATAAATACCAGAAACATATAGCTGAGGATCCAACCATTAAAGTGAAGTTGTTGATGAGTTGGGTTTACGAGAGGTTTGGATATAAGGTCATGTACGGGAAGACATGGAAGGCCAAGCAAGTCGCTCTTAGAATGTTGTATGGTGGATGGGAAGAGGCGTACAACATGCTACCCAGGTTGCTGGGCGCGATGTCCTATAGAAACCCCGGAATGTACCACTATGTCCAAGATATTGAAGGAGTGTTCCGTCGTGCCTTTTGGACGTTTGGCCCATGCATTGCAGCTTTTGAGCATTGTCGTCTGGTTTTGTCTATAGAAGGAACATTCCTGACAGGCAAATATAAGGGCACACTAATGATAGCAATGGCACATGATGCTAATGATCAGGTGTTGCCTGTGGCATTTGCTTTGGTGTCAGTGGAGAACCAAGACAACTTGGAATGGTTCATGAGACTTGTGAGAAGCACGGTCATTCCTCCGAATAGGTAGGTATGCATCATATCCGATCGGCACCAAGGCATATTGAAGGCCGTGGCTGTTCACATGCCAGGGCATGCGAGGCTTCACCATCGATGGTGCATGAGGCACTTCGTTGCAAACTTTTACAGGGCTTGTAAGAACAAAGATCTGGCGAAGGATCTTAACTCCGCATGTGTGGCCTTCTCCGTTGAGTCGTTCACGAAACGATTGAACATAATCTATGAGAAGGCAAATGAAGGTGGGAAAGATTTCCTAGAAAAGAATATCGATGAGAGACACAAGTGGTCACGGGCATGTGACGAAGGAGGCATGAGATATGGCGACATGACAAGCAATCTTGTTGAGTGCTTCAACTTTGTCTTGAAGGGTGCCCGTCAGTTGCCGGTGACAGCAATAGCGGAATATACCTTCTACAAGCTCAATGAGTATTTTCTGAAGCACTCCGATGAAATCGACAAGTGGATTGGTGAGAGTGAGAAGCCTCCCAATGAGATTTATCTGAAGAAGGTTGCCGAGTGGCTACAGTATCAAAAAGACAATTCAGCCATCCAGCGAGCCACTTGTTTCGATAATGTTGAAATGAAATACCAAGTGGATGAGCCAGGTGGGACAACGAGAGATGGGCAAGGATATGGTAGTCGCTCATTTACGGTGGCCCTTCGGACGCGGCATTGCACTTGTGAGCGGCCTAGTAAGTACCATTGGCCATGCTCGCACATGATGACGGCATGCCGCACGAGGAATTTGCCCTTCTCTGATGGTGTAGTTGTGAGGTTGCATGAATTCAACTTGCAAACTCATAAGTTAACATGGGCGTCTAGATTCCACCCTTTTCTTGACCCATCACAGTGGCCAGAGTATCACGGCCCTAATATTAGGCCGGATCCAGAGATGCTGGTACAACCGAAGGGTAGAAGGAGAACAAAACAATACAAGAATGATATGGATGACCTCATGAGCACCAGAGAGTTTGGTAGTGGACATTTCATGGAGCCACGTGATAGGAACCAATGCGGTGATTGCAATGAAACGACACACAATAAGAGGACTTGCAAAACGAACAAAACTTCAAAAGGTCACAATGCTTCTACTAGTGATGCCGGTGGCAGAGGAGGTTCAAGTGCTGGTGGTAGAGGTTCCGGTGGTAGAGGTGGTTCAAGTGCTGGTGGTAGAGGTTCCGGTGGCAGAGGTGGTTCAAGTGCTGGTGGTAGAGGTTCCGGTGGCAGAGGTGGTTCAAGTGGTGGCCTTGGTGTGGGCCGAGGATCCGGCGGTGGTGGACGGGGTGGTTCAAGTGCTCATGGTAGTGCTGGTCGTAGAGGAGGTTTTATGGGTAGAGGTTCAGGTGGTGGTAGATCAATGTTCGGATACCTAGAAGGACCATTTCCGTACGTTTGATACGTTTCAATATTATTTTCATGTTGTACATTTTTTCATGTTTGTTTTTCTCCTTACTAACTAATGCCTTGTAATTTTTTGTAGAAATGGCGACTTCTCAACCCAACAAAGCAACAATGAAGGGGGGTGGAGGACACGGAGGGGGGAGGTGAGATGCCGGGGTGGTGGGAGAAGGCTGTCAAGAAGGTGAGAGAGGAGGAGGCAGCCGCTCTAGAGAAGAAGAAGCAAGAGGAGTACGAAGAGAGGCAAATTTGTGATATGTGCTTTGATTCTGTAATGTGTGATATGTGCGTTGAACTTTAATTTAGTGGTGGACCTCTATGTGTACTCTACTTGTGCTATGATTCTGCTATGTGTGATATGTGCTTTGATTCTGTAATGTGTGATATGTGCTATGATTCTGTTATCTGAAATGATTTGGTCCTCTATGTGAGCTATATTCTGTTATGTGGGCTGAGCTCCTCAAACGCCATAGGCATTGGCGTTTACATGTGGGTAGGAAACGCCATTGACCCTGGCGTTGCATAACTGTAAAGAAACGCTGGCGTTTCTTTAGAATAGAACCTACCAGAGAGAGGGCATACGAACGTTTCTATGTGGCCTAGAAACGCCATTGACCCTCGCGTTGTTGCTTCACTTTGAAACGCCATTGGACCTGGCATTTCTGGACTGTTTTGCCACACCCAGCAGCAAACTCAGAAGATATGGCAAGATCACAGCATATATTCACAGCATGTATGTATATTAACAGCATCATAGATAGTTCACACTAGATAGTTCACAGCATCATAGATAGTTCACACTAGATATTTCACAGCATATGGCAAGTTCACATTAAACATAACGCATAGCAAGTTCCGGAATTCAAGGGAACATAGATAGTTCACACATGACAAGTTCAAACGACATAAATCATAGCAAGTTCACACATGACAAGCACCGGTCATCACTTCACTTCTTCCCTGGATAAAACATATGTGACAGACCACCCACGAAGAAATGACACATGTTCATATTTCAAAAGAAATACAAAAGAGAGACGTACCACTCGGTCATGGAGAGGGCCATAGTCTAGATGTGCTCCAATTGTCTCCCTAATAGAGTTGTTGAATGCACCATCAGCAGCCTCACTTGGCATTACGTCCAAGCAATCTGAACGAGTCCAAGCACCCTTGTGGATAACTTTGTACTCTTTGCGAATCCACTCCAAATGCCTTAAATATGCCGCCTCGTCAATGTCGGGTGTTTGATCAGTTTCAACTCGAGCATGCCTCTGAGCATTCCACATGTCCACCCACATAATGTGGTGCTCCTCCCAATTGATGACATTCTTATTGTTTTGCCGGTTCGTCCTACAAAGCATTAGAAGAATACATCAGTTCCATTTTCTCGTGTTAGACATTGATCAACTGGTGATACAAAAAACTCTCACTTATGTAGCTTCACACTTGTCTCGACGTGATCCGGCGGGCTGCGTTGTTGGACTCCGAACTGCTTTGAAACACGATGAGGAAGATGCCACTCGACCGCAAAAAAACATATCAAGGGGCACCGCACACGCCAAAGATGCTGGTCACGAAGGCACATATTGCTCAGAGGGAACTGCCTAAGTACCGTGTACGGCCTCCAATTGACCTACATCACAACAAGTCACTCGCCCATGCACGAAAAAAATTCAGAAACGATGCCAAAGCATTTGGATAATTACCTGTTCATAAGTCAGCATGTCAAGCTCGCTTATGTATGCCTTGTACCGCCCCATGGCTGCGATACTCGACCATTGGACATTAGCCCATGTGTGTGCGATAGTGGGGTACCGCTCCGCATCCCCGTCAAAAGGGTACTTCCAAGGTTCTTCCGGAGGAAGGGTGACGTTACGGCCTACAGGGATACGCTCCCACATCCAAACCTGTAGGGCCCAAACGAAACCACCAAGAGTGGACGTCAGCTTACTCCTCATACATGCTCCATCCAACTGCAGATTTGCACACACGTTAAACGACCACACGCAAATACCTATTTAATATAATGAAAATGCATCATAGTAAGCAGTACCTGACGGTACAAGAAGGCTAGTGCCGCCGACCCCCAACTCCACTTAACATCCCAGTCACGAAGAGGATCCAAGAACATCCACGAGGCTGTGTCCCCCGTGCCATCCGGAAACACCACTTGGGTCAAAAGATTCCATAGGTAAGCCCTGGCGTACCTCTCCACAACATCCGGACTAGCATCCTTTGGGCACCTGCGAAAATGTTTCTGTATCCACGAGAACAACACGCCGGATGGCCTAGGATCCTTCCTGGTTTCATGAGTCCACGGCTCAGGTTCAACACCAACCAATGCTGCAACCCGTTGTCGCCACCCATCAGACCTCACCTTCCCTGTAAGAGCCCTGCCCTCGATCGGAAGCCCGGTGATCATAGCAATATCCTCCAAAGTTATTGTCATCTCACCAAGAGCAATGTGAAAAGAGTGCGTCTCCGGCCTCCAACGGTCCGTAAGGGCGGTAAGGGCCGTGGAGTTCAACCATGGTGGCGTGCCTTTAAAGTTGAGCACAAACTGAAAAAGATCCATTCTTCTAAAATAAGGCTCGTACCGGCGGTCATATATGAGAGATTCATTCGGGTTGTGCCCCCTCAACCGAAGTAGTGGAGGAACCTAAACAAACAAACGCATAATTTGTTACTTCTCTCAACTTGTCACAATATGAAAATCAACCAATATAGAAAGATAATCATCAAGGCCAGGATAATTACCTCCCCTCTTTCCACTAGCACCGCACGATGCTTCTGCTCGTAGAAATCATCAAGGCCCGGATATTTATCCGGCTCAAACATCCTACATAATAGGAACAAATAATTTTAGGATTCAACATAATACATTTTTTTACCTATAAATGTTAAATTCACAAGTACCAAATGATACAAAGTGTGCACGCACACATCTATATAGTCAAAAATATTTAGGATGAACACATAGCTAATATAACAATCAAATTATATGCATTGACCATCACACTTGCAACTATAAAAAATACACAAATTTACATCATATTTCGCAATGCACTCATCCTTGGTCAGCCCTCGTCCTTACTACTAAATCATATGATACTAAACAACTAAATCATCACCAAATTTTGTTTTTCTTGACAACCTAGGTTGCACCTAGTGCCAAAAAATGCTCCAAAAATACAAAGTTATTGCAAAAAGTGATTGGAGGGATTGGAGGAGCTTACCGGCCTCTTCGATTTGCCCCAAAGATCCGCAAAAATGGTTGAGGGAAGAGGAAGATCCAAGGGGGGGATCGAGAGGAGGAGAGAGGTGTTTCTCGTGGTGGTTCGCAGCGAGGGAGGAGGAAGAACGGGCTCGGCATTTCGGGTGGGGCCTAAACTAATATCGGCCTAAGAAACGCCAGGGCCATTGGCGTTTCGGTTCTAGTCTGAAACGCAAAGTAGCTCGGCGTTTCTGACGTGTAGAAACGCAAGCTAGGACCGCGTTTCTTAGTTACCAGAAACGCGAGACAGTTCGGCGTTTCTTAGTTTAACAGCAACGCCGCGAGCTGTGGCGTTTCTAAAAGGGTCAGATCGTAAAATACTTTCCTGACGAGTTCATTTTGTGCAATTCTTTAGCCCAAAGGTCAGAACAGTGATTTCGTCCTTGCCTTGCCATCAAGAACACATAAACTAATTAATCAACAGATGACGGATCACCAAAGAAACCAATTAACCTTTGTTCTAATGCAGTAATATGCATGCTTTCTCCCTCCTTCGCCACCTTACCTTGAGAGTTTCCATGCATTATTTTGTTTTTCTTGCCGATGGATCCTCTATGTTACTACTTAAACTCGGACGGGTCCAGCGAGCCGACGTGGAGCCTGGCGGCACCGTGGCGCCGGGGCGGGACCATGCCAGCTTGGACCTTGCCGCCGGGGCCAACGCCGAGGAAGTCCCTCGTGCTCAGCTTGCCGTCGTCCATGGGGAAGCCTCCGCCGACACCGAACGCCACGGCGCGACCACCGGTTGTAGCACTAGTGCCACAACTCCCGCTACCCAGGGAGTTCATAATGAGGTCATGGAACGACTGCCTGTCGCTCGACGCCGTTGCCGACGACGACCCGCCTTCCCGGGTGTCGCCTCTGATCCCCAGCCCACGAAGCAGCCCGCCGCCGCCGGCCCCAGCGTTGTGGCTCCTCTTCGCCGCTCCCATCTGCACCGCCTTCTGCAGCAGTGCTGTCGTGGTCATCTGCGGGAGCCAGCCGCCTGACTCAGCCGGGCTGTACAGCGAAGGGAAGCCCCCGCTGCCCAGGACGCTGTCGGACGAGTCGAGGACGCCATTTTCTCTATTGTTGTTGTTGCCGTTTCCGGCGATGCCGTTGAACTGGTTCTCGAAGACGAGGCGCGAGTCCTGGCAGCCGCCGCCGTTGCCCGAGAAGAAGCCAAGGTTCAGGAGGTTGTTGTTACCATTGCCGCCGCCGCTTCCCTGGTGCTGGTCCGGTAGCTGCATAAGTCCATGGAAGGCCCCCAGCGACTTTCCCTGCAGGAGAGAGCCCAGGTTGCCATGGGAAAGATGGACGTCATCATCGGCAAAGTCCTGGGCGCCGCTGCCGCCGAGATATAATGGGGAAGAGGAGGCGGCCTGCGAGCGGAACATCAAGGACCCCGAGGAGGACGGCATGAGGTGCTCGAACTGGCCGGCGTTGACGCCGCCGCCACAAAGGTTGAGGATGTCGATGGCCGACGCCGAGGAGTGGTGGCCGAATTGGTCTGGCAAGCCACCCGGCATTTGGGGGGCCATGCCGGAGAGGTTACAGAGGGCCATGTTGCTGGAGTTGCCGTAAATGCCGGCGCCGATCGTTGGCATCCGCACGCCCTCCTGGGCCAACGCGTCGCAGAAGGCGCGGTGGGTGATGAAGATGTCCCTCCTGCATGCGTATGGGAAAAATTGTCAAAAAACATTTAATAAAATATACGATTGATAGGATGCCTAATTGTGAGATGATTGATGTGCTTGAGTGTAAGTCACATTTTTTTTTTGATCAATTAATTTAGAATCAAACATACATCCTGAAGTTAAATCGAGGCCAAAGTTCGACCAAGAAAGCAATTTCAGTAACTAATACAAGTAACATACATGATACATGAATAGTCAAGTTCACATATATGGTATATCCTCTGATTCACTATATACCTAAAGGATTTTCAGATACTTTGTGTTTAAAACTTTGGTACTAAAATTAGTTCGGACCTCACAGAAATATCCAAATTTTCAGAAATAAAAAAAACTATTTATTTCATACAAAATTGATTGAATTTGATTTTTTTTCCCGCCGAAATGGGTACGATTACTCTCCACACAGAGCAATCAATTCACAATTTTTATCACGAAAGTACCAAACTTTACTCTTTTTGTTTACAGTGATTTAAATTAGGTAAATGAAATTATAGACATATTCACATGAGTGATGAAAATATGAATGCCATTAGTGTGAAAAAATATGTCATCACAAGGTTAATTGCACATCCTATCGACAATATCGTTTCCTGATTTATTGAACACCACACATACCATTAAGAGCTGTAAAAGAAGATTTTATCTAGTAGCAGTGTACCGCATGGACTCAACCGATCCACGGATTAATTATGTGCCCGTTATACACCTAATTATTTATTCGACGGAATAACCAGTTCTAAAAATACCGAGTCAAACAATTTCACATTTGCCAGCTGGTAGATATTCACCCAATACACTAAACGCAGTCTAACTAAATGTCTTCTAAAAAACTTAAATGTACCGATTTTTTTTTTTTTTTTTTGACGGGAATGTACCGATTTTTTTTGCTAGATGGGTAGCTGGCAATCCTTTGCTATGTGCATCTATGACACGGAGGCCCTGAGGAGACGTTTCGTTTGTTATATTAGGGAATGCCAGCTGGCAATTAATTCCTACCCAATGGTTTTTGAGAAATATTCTGAGCCAATTCAAAAAAAAGAAAATTAAGCTATAGATGGCAGTGGCACGATGTGTCTCTTCGTAAAAAAAAAAACTAAGCTAGATGCTTGATAATATCGAAATGAGGTAAAATTAACCAAAGATAGATGACAATATATTTTGTTCTTTGGTATTTTGTTTCTGCCAAAATAGGTACGATGACTCTCCACACTAGAGAAATCAAGTCAAATATTTATCGAGAAAAGTACCAAAATTTACTCTTTTGTGTTGGTTGTGATTTAAATCTGGTAAATGAAATTATAGACGTATTCACATGAGTAATGAAAATGTTAATGCCGTTATTGTGAAAAAAAATCATGTCATCACAAGATTAATTACACATCAAATCAACATTATCGTTTCCCAATTTATTGGACACCATACATACCATTGAGAGCTGTAAAAAACTGAAAATTGTCTAGGTGCAGTGTACCACATGGACTCGATCGGTCCACCGATTAATTCCGTGTCCTGGGGGAGACGTTTCTTATGTTATCTTAGGGAATGCTAGCTGGCAATTAATTCCTTCCGGATGTTTTTTGAGAAATATTTTGATTTAGTTGAAAAAAGCAAATTAAGCTATAGATGACACAATGTGTTGTTTCAAAAAAAAAAATGCTAGACGCATGATAATATCATCCAAATGAGGTAAAATTAGCTAAAGGTGCACGGCAATATATATCATCCTAATCATAGTGAGCATGTGGGATCTACACTGTGCAGTAAACACACGTAAGAAAACACCAGCATGTACATGGCATGCACCAACTACAGCCACAGCAGGCTTTGAGGCTAATCGATCGGATGGTGCTGATTGCTAGCTAAAAGCAAGCTAGGAAGCACTTTGCCAGTTGCCATGCATCACATGACGAGAAGGACAAGGAAGCCTGCCCTGCTGCCATGGCTGGAGCACTTGGTTGCAAGGAGAGATGAGAGCAGCTAAGCAGCATGTCATCACGTGAACAGGTGGGGATCCATCGATGCAGATGAGAGAGAGAGAGGGGGAAGTGTGTGGATTCGAGGTTTGAAAAAGGCGGAACTGCCGCCAGATGACCATGTGTGTGCGTGGTGTATATTCGAGGTTCCATCCCGACAAGACCGATTGACGTGGGAGCAGAACCGGCCAGCAGGTCGCTAGCTCTAGCTCCATCGTCCATCCTCTTCCATCCATCCATTCTCTCTCTACCCCATTCTCTCTCTAGGGAATCCAATTCCAATCCAACAAAACCAAAGTCTTTTTTTGAGTTAAACCAATTTTTTTTTAGAAAGGAGTTAAACCAAAGTGTCACACACACGCGCGCGCCCATCATTTTGCGTGAATTTTTTATAAATAATACATTTTTTTAATAAATTTGAGAAATAATATATGCTTTTGATAATTTTCAAAAATAAAACACCGTCGGCCCCGCCTAAGCCGACAGGATCCTGTCGGCTTAGGCTTAGCAGATTAGGATCCTGTCGGCCTAGGCTAGCCCGATTGGTACTAATCGGCTTAGGCTAGGCTGATTGGTCACTCGGCTACGCGAATTAGGCTCAGTCGGCTTAGGCTAATAGTACTAGTTGGTTTCGCCTAAGCCGATTAGTACTAATCAGCCTAGCCAAAACAGGGGATGCAATCCTGTTGAGACTACGTATTTAGTCACTACTTATGTTCCCTCCCCCCCGCAGGAGCGTACGGACATGACGTGTCTATGTCTGGTTCCGCTTGGAGTAGTGACCATGAAAGTGGGCAGAACCCACAGGATTTCATGTCACAGCACAACGAATGGATGGACACGTATCTGACTCCTCCACCAGGCCCCACACAAGATACACAGCAAGACCAGGACTGGTCCGAGCTTCCTCCTCGTAACGTTGGGCCACCTCACAGGTATATGTGGCCGACACCACCTACACCTCGTCCACGACGTGGCGGACGACATGGCTGATACTTCTGTGGCATATTTCTACCTTATTATGTCAGAGACTTATATCTACTTATGTATGCGAGAGACTTATTTCTACCTATGTATGCGAGAGACTTATTTCTACCTATGTATGCGAGAGACTTATTACTATTAATTCGCATTCCCAGATAGACTGCAACAGAAAATTAAGATACAAGTAGTACGAATGAACTTAAATAATACAACATACAAACTACATGAAGACATCATCGTCATCCTCCGTCGATGCAGCACTCTTGCCCTTCGACACTGCGGTACTCTTGGCCTTCAACGATGCGGGTTTGTTGGCCTTGGTGCTCGGCATGAACATATCGTCTTCGTCTTCGCTGTCGGCAGTCCATAAATAAGTATGTTCTGCTGCAAACTTCAGAAAAGTTTCACCCTTATGCTGTCGCTTCTCCTCGAAGGTCCTTGCAGGCCACCCGCACCTTCTTAATGCGTGAGCCAACTCATTCAGCAAGGTGTCACTACTGATGAGATCGTCCCATCCAAGTATCCTATTGTCTACCTTGAAATCGCTGGCTAACCTAAGAAGACATTTGGACATACTAGGGTGAAATGAACGATCGAAAGGATAATCGGCCATCTTGACGAGACTAGAATGCACTGCTTACCCACCTTGGTGTGTCGAGGGGTTTTTATAGGTTGAGAGGAGAAGATGGAGGGAAAGAAGATGGCGGGAAAGAATGGCGGGTAAGGGTTGGCGGGAGGAAGAAAGGCGGGAAAGGGTCGGCGAGGAAAGAAGCGGGAAGGGTCGGCGGGAGGGAAAAAAGGCGGGAAAGGGTCGGCGGGAGAGAAAGAAATGCGGGAAAGGGTTGGCGCGAGGGAAAGAATGGCAGGAAATGGTCGGCGGGAGGGAAAGAAGGCGGGAAAGGGTTGGTGGGAGTGAAAGAAAGGCGGGAGCATATGGAGGGAAAAGTGTTGCGGGGTAAAATTATGGCCGAAAATATGGTTCAAAGCAGCACGCTAGCGGTGAATATTGGTGCCATGCATCAGTTGGCTTAGGCTAGGCTGATTAGTACTAATCGGCTTAGGCCCGTCAAATCGCCTCCTCGTCAAAGTTTCATCGTGACCCAATCATTCATATCATCCGCGCACATCGAAATTTAAAAATCAAATACTCCCTCTGTAAAGAAATATATTAGGGGGTATTACATAAACCGAAACGTAATCGAAATCTATATTCAAGAATCCGTGGCCCGATCGTATCGTATGGTACCTGGAGAAGAGGGTGCCGCAGTCACAGCGGTACTCGAGGGTGCCGCAGGTCTTGGAGTTGGCCTTCCAGTCGGACTGCACGGCATAGCGCTTGGCGCACTTGGCGCACTTCCACTTCTTCTCACCGTGCTTGCGGCAGTAGTGCTTCTTGATACCTGTGAGGTCGCCGAGGGCGTGTGCGGAGTTATGGTGCACGCAAGTCGGCTCCGGTCACACGTACACAAGCCGCCTCGTGTCCTTGGGGTTCTTCTGCTTGAGCTTCCAGGGCAGGTTGCGGCTGCGCCGGTGCAGCTGCAAGTTCTGCTCCCGCTGGAACCCCTTGTCGCACACCTCGCACACGAACCGGTTCGTTGCCATCAGCGACCGTGGCGACATCGCAATCACCTCCGCGTCCAGATCTACACCGCTGATGACTAATCACATACACAAATAGCTAGCATTTAATTAATATGTATGTATCATCGGTTAATTACTTGGGTTGCCTGGCCTGTTCCGCTTCTTCTTGGGCGGTGGAGCGGCGGCGACACGTGCCGTAGGCATCAGCGGCTGCATCTGCGTGTCGGAGAGGCCGAAGAAGGTAGAGGAAGAGGCGGCGGCCATCGATGGATCGCAAGAAAACAATTTACCTCCAATTGCTTGTTTGTTGTTGGCTTCAGGTGAGCGCCGCCACCGACCAGTCCAAGTTTGTTAGTCTAGAGAATACAAGGCGACGACATGCTACGCAGCAGCTGTGCACCTGGCTTGCTTCCGGCGTCCTGTGGATCGATCTAAATAAAAGACAAACGGAAGAGAGGATGCATCAGAACAACTAGCCGCGCCGCGGCGTATGTATGTACTACGTGAGAAAGACATAAATATGACCAAGATCCAGCGAGCTAGCTAGCGAGCAGGCAGGAACCATGTATATAGAGGACAAACCGAACCATATGCACCATACCATACCCCCCTTGAGAGCAAGAGAGCAAAGCAAGGAAGATGACAAATCCACAGGTAGCACTCACACAAGACACACACGCAAGGAAGAAACCAACAGCCCGAGGAGATGGAAGCATGCACCGCGCCAAGCTAGGAGAAAAGTCCGGCAAGAAATGGCTCAAACCCACAAGAGAGAGAGAGAGAGAGAGAGAGAGAGAGAGAGAGAGAGAGAGAGAGAGAGAAAGACAGCTATAGAAAAGGAGATAGATTGGGGAAAGGCGAGGCTGGAGTCTGAAGGAAAAGGAACCAACCGAACCTGTCAAAACAACAGGAGCAAGGCACCAAAGGGTGGACAGCAAAAGGCTTGGAGCCAACCGACGTACGTGTGAGCTGTGTACGTACGAACAAACGTGTGCGTACGTGTGATAGATGGTGTGCGGGAGAAGCAGGTTGCAAAAGCCAACCGACCCACCGGGGGATCCCTGTACGACTGCTAAGATAGAAGTCTTATCGGGGCCGCATCCCCTGTTTGTGACACAATTTACCCCATTTAACAGATTTTTCCTTTCTTTACTCAACTAGCAAAGTGGCCTGCTCGATGTAAAATAACCATATATTCATATAATTTTTCTTGCATTTTATTTATCATGTTGCATTGTCATAATTTATTCTTTACACTTGGATTTAGTAGTTCTCATTGTTTTCGTGTAGGCATAGGTAAATTTGCTAACACTATGCAAGACGAGTGTAAGTGATGATTTTTGAATTTGGTACATCAAATTAGAGTGCATTTATATACTATATATAGTCCACACTTTTTTAGGAAAAAACATCGCCCACACAACTTAAAAAAAACATTGTGCACTACTATGTACAGAATGGCAGTGGTTTCATGGGCCCCACCAGGCTGGTCCTTCACTTTTCCCTTTCAGGTGTGTTCTTGTCTTCTCAGTAGCTCTCAGCCATCGAAGTAGCCGACCTAGCATGGATCCACAACGTGAGAGGATCACTCCGAAGGTCCCCTAGTTTTTCTTCTTGGTGGCCCTCACATGCACACCCTCCGCGGCTTGGGTCGGGTGTACGGCCATGGGCTGGCCTTCTATGGCGACTTGATTGGCTCCTTGCGCGCCTGGTTGATCTTGCTAGGCGGTCAACGATAACTAAGCGGTAGCAGCGCCTGAGTACCATCCTAATATTTCACCTTCATTATTGTTTTAAAATTTTATTTTCCAATGCTCTTTCTCCCTAATATCGTTCTTCTATCCATGCATGTCTGCTAGTACTCTCTTAAATTCCTATTGTGTGTACTCTCGCCTTTGTTTATTTTATCCATCAACTCCTCTCGACTTTCGGAATCAGATGCCCACTCTTTTGTTGAACACAAATAATTTCCATGAATCGACCTAGCACCACCATCAATGCTCTGCTAGCAGCACGTATTCGCCATTGACGCACACTACGCAGACAATGATAACCACAGATCATAGTATAGGCAGGAAGTGCAAAGCCGGTAGAGCTCATGTTTCACTTTGACCTATCTATTTCCAAAATACAAAAGCAATGTATTAATTGAAGATACACCTTCATTCTTGCAGACTATTCATGAAGGAATGAATAACTTATGTGACGACCAATATCAATGAATGGATCATTTTGGGCCATCCTCATGAAGTGCAAACTTAGTTGCATGCTAAAACCTTTCTATACTAAAACCCTTTGGTTAACATATGGAACAAAATAAACCTATTATTCTAACATGTGCAACATATGTTTATATTAGAAGTTGTTTCTTAAGGTATCATTGTCGACTCTAAGTGAACCCTCAACCTATGCAACACAGAACATCCCATGTCAAAGTGCTTAAGTGATTAATCTCTTGCCTTTCCCCGGCAATAATGCCAAACAATGGAAGTGAAAGTTGAGGATGAAGGCTATTAACAATTGATGATGCACCTAGATATGAGAAAACACATTGAGAAAGTCTAACTGGACAACTCTCCCTCCCTCCCTCTCTCTCTCTCTCTCTCTCTCTCTCTCTCTCTCTCTCTCTCTCTCTCTAATATTATTCAATCAATCCTCACGAAAACATATTTCTACTATAAATTGTTAGCACGTTGAGCAAGCCTCCTAGCTTTCATCCTTCCAAAATTTAAAAAATAATAGACAATTTTTGTTAGTAAGGTATCTTATATTTATACACTTAAGAGCCCCTACATTGTTGAAATGAAAAAAGTACTAATTATATTCCGTACAAAATTACTATCGCTATCTTTGATTCAGCGAATAGACCTCAATGGAGAGAGCTTAAATACAAATACGGTTTTTATAGAAACTAGAACCAAGAAAACTACATTGTAATGTCATGGTCAACATAGGAAAAAAAAAAACACCACAACTCGTTATGCAGACACAAGCACATGAAAAATAAGACATCATATAACAATAAAATCGCAAACCTGTGCGGACCTACATCGTCTTCAGGTTTCCTCTAGCGCCGAACCAAAAAATTTAGGGTGAAAAAGAATTATATGCTTTATTGAATCCTACTAATGTGCATTTGCTTATGTAATTATCACTGCACCTTTAATTTATATACTACACCGTAGGTGCCACCCTCTATAAGATCAAAATCATGGTTACGTAAGATCTATATGGATCGTAGAACTTCTATTTAAAAATATCAGAAAGGATTCCTATTAGAATTGAGGATTAGTAAATCTTAAGGCTCACAAAGAAATTTGAAGATAGCCATACATATTGGCTACAGTATGCTTAAGGTGAATGGAGAGCAATGAAATGAAAGATGACATGTCAATAAAGTAGGAACTTAATTTATCTTAAGATGCAGAATCTTTGTGTGACCTCAAGAGGTTAGCTTCAATTTAATCAAAACACATGTCTAAAAAGAGAACTTACGTTGTAGGGCATGGATCAGTATGCCTTCCTTTTGGTATCTCAAGATTCAAAAGCTGCAATTCATATGAACCCAAATACATTTTCCATAAAGATAAAATTCCTAGCAAGATCTTAAGGAGGAACATTATGCATGACTCTATCCGTTTATTCGACCAAATAACTCGTCCTTGTAGAATGATCAAGTGGCCGGAGTTGGACCATGTTTCCTCTACTTGCTTGCAGATATATTTTTATGAGGCCGGTCCCATGGGGATTTCCTGTAAATTGAAACATCTTCCGACTTTGAATATGTAGAACATGTGGTCGTAAGATTATTTGATCTATATGGAAACAATTCCTACTGAGTACAAACCTGCCAGTGAACACTCACTAACCTAGTAGACTCAAGTCTAAGCACGTGTAAGATAAAAAGAAAATCTGCTGTTTTTGGAAAGACCCATTAGTTCATTATGAGATTTAACCAGCATATATAATTATGCAAGGTCCTGCGCATGGAAAATTTTGGTGCCAATATATCCTGAATACCTACACGCATATTAACTTGACATTTCTAAATTAGAAGCACTGAGCTAGAAGAGAGCGAGAGGTATTTGTCAATGTAATACGTATCACTTACATGATTTACTAAGAAACAAACACAATGAACACTTGCATGTGAAGAAAGACATTTTACATTATATTTAATTTAGAGACAACAATTCAACACAGTTTAGAAGCAATATAGACAGCTATAGGTCGCTCACCAAAGCAAACCTCCCAAAAATAAAATGTGATCACTTTAATCAACTTGCATAATGCAAGAACCTGTCAGCCAGGGATAACTTATTGAATAGCCACTCGACTTAACTCTTCAATGAGTGGAAGAGGACATAATATTCTAGAGACATCTGGACCGTAATCATCTCAAGATTAAAGAATCGACATCATATAAGGTTATAGTGGAGTGGATTACCAATAAATACTCACAAACTATCATCGCACTCGTTCCATTAATATTTTCCAGCTCCTATTGAAAAAGTGTACCTGAAGAGAAACTCGTTTAAGGATATAAACTCAGTGAAATTGTTGGATTTTGGTCTAAGATACCAATTAAGCAAGTATATATCATGGCCGGCAATGGGGCATGGATCAACCAAATATGGGTGGAACTGAACTTAACGAATGTTATCAACATTGTTTTTGTGTCGGTCTATCAGATGTAGGGCCTTCAGCAGTGGAATTTAGCTTAATGAATGTTCCCAACGTCGTGTTTCTGACGGTCTTGCTGATGTACGGCCTTCACCTGTGGGCTTAATCGACTGAGCAGAAGAATCTATAGTATTGTTGGTGGAGTTAAATGCTTAATAGTGGAGTGTGTATTAGATATACAAAGATAATTCCTCACGTGAAACCTTGAATATGTTATTTGCAGCAAATGTAAGCCACGAAGAAATGATATCCCCGATCGTGACAGAAGGTAAAAGTGCAACTTAGCTTGATGATGAAGGATCCAGACTAATCTTGGCAACAATAGCAAGAATTGTGTTGGCCATGCCGAGAGTAACCGCATGTCCAAACTAACCTCATGAAGCTGGCCTGATGAAGACACACGTATCTGAGGCGCTTTATGGATTGAAGGATTGAACTGGCCTCAACATGCGCGTACACAGCTAGCAACAAAGCTGATTAATTCTTCCTGTACAAAGCTAACCACGCTAGCTAGCTGATTGATTGGCTGCCGGCCGGAAACATACATGCACGCGAAACTTGGGTCTCGCTCGTGGATTAACTCTTTCTGCCATAGCACATATGTCCGTACGCATCTGCCTTCACATATGTACGAAGCTGCCTTCTGCCACGTTAGCAAACGGATTGAATTGCCGCCGGCCGGAAACACACACGCATGTGAAACTTGGTCTCGCTCGTGGATGAATTCTTTCTGCCCAGAGGATGTACTTGCGCAGCTGCCCTTCTGCAGAGTACTTCCGACCAGACGCGCCAGCAATAGATGGAGCTAAGGGTACTGTTGGAATCAACCACGGCTAGACGAGTCCGGTACGGACTTGGTGCAATCAACCGAGTAGGATTTGTATTTGTACTAGGACTAGGAATAGGACTAGTAGGACCAATATAAATACTGCTGTACCCCCGTGTAATCAACTCAGATCAATCAAAGGAAATAAACAAACAGGTGCGACACGCACCTGTTGGCCATCAAACAATCTCGTGTCTCCTTGTGTATTAGTTCGTACATCTCGCCGCATCAAGCAACCATCGAGACAAAGCTAGCTAGCTTGTGCTGTACGTTGACCGTCGACCCGGCGCCTCGGAAAGTAATCGAGCAGCTCGTACGTGCATACTGTCGGAAAGTACTCGGCAGCGTCGTCGAGGTCGGGACCTACGCCAACAATTGGTATCTAGAGCAAGGTTGATCTTCTAGTAACGGAGGATCATGGCGGACGATGAGAAGACAAGCAGCTGGCGGAGTACTCCGGTGCGACTAAAGTAATTGCTGCTCCAGTGAGTTCGTCGTACCCACGGTTTGATCGCGAGAACTTCGGGGTCTGGAAGGCCCTCATGGAGTGTGGTCTCCGCGCCAACGAGCTATGGGACGCGGTGGATCCAGGAGGCGACGCGTTCAAGAAGGAGGGAGCCGAGCACCGGAAGGATCGGCAGGCGGCGTCGGCGATTTACTCGGTGATGCCGATGGATGTCCTTCAGCACCTAATCGCCAAAGAAACGGCGAAAGAGGCGTGGGATACCTTGGAGCTCATGTTCGAGGGACACACCCGCGTCAAGCAAGCCAATCTCCAAACTCTCCTAAGGAACTATGAGACTTTGGTCATGGGCGACAATGAGTCCGTGGATGCGTTCGCTTCACGGGTGGCTACTCTCGTCAATCGGATTCGTGCGCTTGGAGAAAACCTCACGGAGACCTCGGTTGTCCGGCGGTTCTTGCGCGCGGCCCCTCCCCGGTACCTGCAAATTGTCACGGCGATCGAGCAGTGCGTCGATCTCGCGACTCTCTCCATCGAGGATCTCGTCGGACGGTACAAGGCTCACGATGAGCGTATGCAGTACAGTCTTGGGGACGGGAGGAACGGCGAGCTTGTGATGCTCACGCGGGCTCAGTGGCAGGCGTTGGACTCAAGGAGAGGAGGCGAGGGCTCTAGCAGCAACACTCGCCAAGATCGTGCGCCAAAAGAACAAAGTAAGAAGAACGCCGGTGACGGTGCTCCGAAGAAGAAGAAGAAGTTCGACAAGCGCAAGATCAAGTGTCACAACTGTGGCATCATGGGGCACTTCAAGTCGGAGTGCAAGAAACCACCGAAGGAGAAAGCTCTCATGGCCAAAGGAGGCAATGATGGAGACATGATGCTCATGGTCGAAGTATGCGAGCTAATGGATGAGGATAGTCCAGCTCCAAAGGCGCCGGCTACAGAGGTTGTCACGCTCATAGAGGAGGCAGTTTATCTTCATGACAAGAAGAGGATGAACACGTCGAGGCACGTATGGTACCTCGACACGGGCGCTAGCAATCACATGACCGGCGACAAGGACCAGTTTTCTGAGCTCAGTGTTTCAGTGGGAGGCACGGTTCGGTTCGGCGACGGACGGACCGTTGACATCGCAGGGCGAGGTACTGTCCTGTTTGAGTTGAAGAATGGCGGTCACAAGGTACTCACGGATGTGTACTATATTCCCAAGCTAAAGAGTAGCATCATAAGTCTTGGTCAGCTCGAGGAGCGTGGTTGCAAGATTATGCTCGAAGATGGCTATCTATGGGGGTATGATCGTCAGAGGATGCTAATCATGAAGGTGCAGAGGTCACCAAACAGGCTTTACATCCTCAACTTGGATCGTGTGGATCCGGTATGTCTCTTGTCAAGCATGGATGACTCGGCGTGGAAGTGGCACGCACGCTATGGTCATCTAAATTTCCAGGCTCTTCGGCAACTTGGACAAAAGGAGATGGTACGTGGTCTACCGTGCATCAATCATGTCGACCAAGTGTGCGACGGTTGTCTCATTGGGAAACAAAGGCGAGCCCCGTTCCCAAGAGAGGGAAACTTTAGAGCGAGTAAAGCTCTTGAGTTGGTCCACGGAGACTTGTGCGGACCGATTACACTGGCCACCCCTGCCGGAAACAGATACTTCTTGCTCGTCGTCGACGACTTCAGCAGATTCATGTGGATTGTGTTGTTGAAGACGAAGGATCAAGCTTTGCAAGCCTTCAGGATAATAAAGATGGCGGCCGAAGTAGAATCTGAAGCCAAGCTGAAGGCCCTCCGTACCGATCGGGGGGGGGGGTGAGTTCAAGTCTCGTGCATTCACGGAATATTGCGAAGCTCAAGGGATCAAGCGGTATCTTACGGCACCATATTCACCGCAACAAAACGGTGTTGTGGAACGAAGGAATCAAACCGTGGTGGCGATGGCACGAAGCATGTTGAAGAGTAAAGGCATGCCGGGCAAGTACTGGGGTGAGGCGGTCAATACGGCCGTTTACTTACTGAACCGGGCTCCAACCAAGAGTGTGGTTGGGATGACACCGTACGAAGCATGGTACGGACACAAGCCCACGATTGATCATCTTCGAACTTTCGGGTGCGTGGCACATGTGAAGACGGTGACCGGGCATACTAGCAAATTGGCGGATCGGAGTACTCCAATGGTGTTGGTTGGCTATGAAAAAGGCACAAAGGCATACCGTGCGTGCAACCCCTCTACCAATAAGGTGGTTGTGACGCGCGACGTGGTCTTTGAAGAAGCAAGGTCATGGAATTGGAACTCCACCGAGCCGGTATACCCGTCTTCCAATGAAATTTTTCACGTTGTTTACGACGAATCCGAGCATGCAGGTAATTTTGATCAGCCGGAGAACTCTTCGGGACGGAGCGATGCTCCGGACGGAGGCGCGACAGGAGACGCGCCAGCTACTCCCGTTGAGTCTCACGCGCACGCGCGAGAAGGAGCGGCTGATGCGGCCGAAGACATGCCAGGCAGCGCGAGTGGCGCTCGACCTGGTGGCTTATCTAGGCTGGGAAGCCCACGTGGTGAGGAGGCTGGCTCAAAAAGACACCCATGTGATGGTGAAGAAACACCAGTTTTGGCTGGTTCGCCCACTGTACGTACAGGAGAAGCACGGCCAGCTACGGCTAGTTCGTCCAGTGGACACGCGGATAGCTCGGAAGAGTCTGAATCGCCTGAAAACGAGAGTTTGGCAACTCCAGATGATGTTACTTCGTCTTCGACTGAACAGGAGACAAAGGAACGTCCGCCGACACCAATACGTCTTCGACCAGTGGTGGATTTATATCCAAAGGAAGCGCTTCCAAAAGTAAATCCTGTGAAAATTAAAGGAAGAGGACGGCGGTGTTTGCTAAGCGTCGAGGAACCGACGAAATTTGAAGATGCAAACACGGAGGAGTGTTGGCGTCATGCTATGGACGAGGAGTTGGGATCGATCCAAGACAACAAAACATGGGAGCTCGTCGATCCACCCAACGACCATAAAATCATAGGGCTCAAGTGGGTGTACAAAGTCAAGAAAGATGCCGAAGGAAACTTGGTGAAGCATAAAGCAAGGCTCGTAGCCAAAGGATACGTGCAAGAGCAAGGTGTAGACTTCGAGGAAGTGTTCTCTCCGGTCACAAGGATGGAATCGGTGAGGCTAGTTATAGCTCTCGCGGCTCAAGAATCTTGGAGGCTACATCACATGGATGTAAAATCCGCTTTTTTGAACGGGGAGTTGAAGGAAGAAGTATATGTGAAGCAACCACCGGGTTACATCAAAAAGGGAGAGGAACACAAGGTGTTGAAACTACAAAAGGCATTGTACGGGCTATGCCAAGCTCCTCGGGCATGGAGCATCAAGCTTGACCGTACACTAATTTCTCTTGGTTTTGAGAAAAGTCCACTGGAGCATGCTATGTATAAGCGAGGTAAAGGCAAGGATCGTCTTCTAGTGGGTATCTATGTTGACGATCTTTTGATAACTGGAGCAGATGAGGAGGAGATTGCTAGATTCAAGCTACAAATGAAGGAGCTTTTCAAGATGAGTGATCTAGGGCTCTTGACTTACTATCTCGGGATCGAGGTACAGCAAAAACCGGAGGGAATCACACTATGCCAGGAGGCATATGCAAAGAAGATTCTTGAAAGCTGTAGCATGGAGGACTGCAATCCAAGTCACGTTCCAATGGAGCCTCGACTTAAACTTAGCAAGAGGAGCCAAGCACCCGCGGTTGATGCAACGGAGTATAGAAGTGTGGTCGGAAGCCTAAGGTATCTTGTGAATACGCGACCAGACTTGGCCTATTCCGTTGGTGTAGTGAGTCGCTTCATGGAAGCACCCACGACAGAACATTGGGCAGCTGTGAAACAAATACTCAGGTACATCAAAGGGACAACTAACTTCGGTTGTGTCTATTTGAGAGAGAAGCGGAAGGAGATGGTGGAGCTACTTGGCTATAGTGATAGCGACTTGGCAAGAGATATTGACGACCGTAAAAGTACCTCGGGCGTGGCATATTTCTTGGGAAGAAGCATAGTGAGTTGGCTATCACAAAAGCAGAAGGTGGTCGCATTATCATCTTGTGAAGCGGAGTATATTGCAGCTGCAACCGCGGCAGGTCAAGGTGTGTGGCTAGAAAGGCTACTCGGTGACCTCACTGGCAAGGAACCAGAAGGAGTGGTGCTCTATGTTGACAACAAGTCCACGATTGCTCTATGTAAGAATCCCGTGCATCATGACAGAAGTAAGCATATTGATATAAGGTATCATTACATACGGGATTGCGTGGAAGAAGGCAAGATTGAAGTCAACTACATTTGCACCGACGATCAGCTTGCAGATATCCTAACCAAGTCTTTGGGACGACAGAAGTTCACGGAGATGCGGGGAAGGATCGACGTCCAAGCTGTGAAGTGAGGACATCGTGGTTGGGGGGGTGATTGTTGGAATCAACCACGGCTAGACCAGTCCGGTATGGACTTGGTGCAATCAACCGAGTAGGATTTGTATTTGTACTAGGACTAGGAATAGGACTAGTAGGACCAATATAAATACTGCTGTACCCCCGTGTAATCAACTCAGATCAATCAAAGGAAATAAACAAACAGGTGCGACACGCACCTGTTGGTCATCAAACAATCTCGTGTCTTCTTGTGTACTAGTTCGTACATCTCGCCGCATCAAGCAACCATCGAGACAAAGCTAGCTAGCTTGTGCTGTACGTTGACCGTCGACCCGGCGCCTCGGAAAGTAATCGAGCAGCTCGTACGTGCATACTGTCGGAAAGTACTCGGCAGCGTCGTCGAGGTCGGGACCTACGCCAACAGGTACGGCAACCGATGGGCATGACGTCATACCGTCGGCAGTGGCAAAGCGGAGGCGTGCGCATTAGGGCACAGCAAGAGGACGTGATGGGAGATTTCTGTTGGGCTTTCGCTTGATGGATGAGAAAAGAAGTACGTGGGGAAGGATCAGATTTACATTACGTGGAGGAGTATGACCATCGGATGGTTGTGGTTTTTAGTTTTTCGGTCCACCAATTAATCAACGGTCAGATGTTTCTGATTTTTGTGGAATTTTCTAACTTTATTCACTTTTTTTTGGTTAACCCGTCAATTACTTCTAATATATAATAGATTAATCAACGGTCAGATGTTTCTGATTTTTGGGGATTTTTCTAACTTTATTCACTTTTTTGTGTTTAACCCGTCAATTACTTCTAATATATAATAGATATTGCAAAAACATTGGTAAATTAAAAACTACTACCTCCATCCCAAAATGTAAGACTTTTTTTAGCCTAGTTGTTAGACAGGAGAATGTAAAGTTGGAGGCAGCAGTGAGATCGCTGTTCACGACAGTCGAGCCTCGATAGTGACAGGATTTGGATGTAATGCTGGAGGCAGCAGTGAGATCATTGTTCACTACAACCCAGCCTCGATAGCGATAGGATTTGATCTAAATTACATGGTGCTCATTTTACTGCAGTACATGGTTTGTCATTAGCTACGAGCTTATTGCTATGGTTCGAGATGTGCTACTATGTTACTATTTGTTATGGAGAAAAGGAATTCTATGATATGCGTGTTTTTTTATTCATCCCAGTAATAGATGCATGGCAACCTGGGTGACATGACAAAGAATGTCTTGTGTATATACTACATACCACACACAGTATGGATGACATAGTACTAGAACAATATAGTATAGGTAGGTAACTGATTGGACATATGTAAAAAAAGGATACGATGCATTTTAACCATTTTAAAGGGGTAAACCCTAGATTACCTCAATGCTTCGACAGTATAAGATCACAGTTGCAATTAAAGGTTTACCCCGGCTGCTCGAAATAGTTTAAAGAGGTCTCATTCAGTATAAATCCAGCACAATGTTTAAATAATTGTGCTATATATAAGTATAATAATATTCAGCCTCCTGGAGAGCTGACTTCTAGCGGCTTTTCAAAAGTTTGGATGTGGCATACCCAATAGTCCCTGGCCCTATAACTAATCCAAGGCGGTATCACATGGTTCCAATTGTCATGCTGAATAAAAGAGACTTTTATTTTAGTTTTGTTTGGGGCGCCCATGCCGCGGTGGTACCTGTGCTAATTCTGCATACGACACTCTACCCTTCCATCTATTATATACACATATAAAAGTACCATCTAGATGTGATACTATTTATCCGAGACATCGATAAATCTCTCATCAACAACTCAAGTTTATGTTGTCTTAAAAATAGCGGTTTATTAGTTACACAATTTTATGATCTTAGCAGCCTTGTATGTGCAATGCACGTTTTGCACAATATATATCACTCGGAATGTGTGTTGACATATGCAACCCAATATATATGACATTTGCAATACAGGGCTAAAGGAGCACCGTGCACAATAATGCTTTGTGCAGGGAGAACATATTTGGTGTAATGGGGCTTGTGGTGCACCCGGCGAACCCAATCTTGGTACTCTCGTTTAGTAATTGCCAGAAATTCTAAGAACAAACAAGTAGACACAACATCTGTCTACCATGCCACAAAATTTCAAGTCAAAAATTAATATATAGCCTAGGAAAAAACGACAAATATCTCTGTGAATAGTTGCTAATCAAAATTAGGCTAGAAATTTGTCCCATTAGTGTTATTGACACTAAATTTGTCATTTTTATTTCTTGATATGTGTTTTGAATTTTGATTTGAAGTTTGGTAGAATGATGTACACATGTTGTTTTTATGCACTCCATTTTTTTCAGAATTTTTTGAAATATGTACATATGTATATTGTGGTCGGGTGCACCGGGTACACCACAAGCCCCGGTGCACCGGATACGTTCTCTTTTCACATGCTGCAAATGGTACATAGAGGATATGATAGAATTTGTAATACCAAGGGATGTAAATCACAATTATTAGACGTGAATTAAGAGAATTATTACACAATTAATAGGGTTGTATTGTGGAGTTGTTCTAGGATGAGAGGTTCCAACTTATTTTCTAATCCATTGGCTCAAATCTTTTTTGGATGCTCGGGATTTATTGGATTGAACCTAAGTAGAGCTTTATATATATTGGTATAGATAATTCCAATACAACTCTTACTAGTTACATCTTATGTCCTAATTGCCAACCTCTTGGCTTGTGATTTAACCATGATTAATGCCCCATGTTTTCTTCCATAAAGTGGGTTGTGAGAAGAAAACAAATCTTAACTACAAGTACATTTAAATTTTATATATGGTTTTTGAACAAATGATAGTTATATCTTTTATGAAATATACATTGCAAAAAATCTGCATTACGCATTCACGATTGACATTGTTAGATAAGATGGAGAGTGTGACGCCCCGACTTAATCGTGCACTAATCATACACGCAAATGCGCACGATGAAGCCCAGAGACTCATGGGAAGATATCACAACACAACTCTAGACACAAGATAAAATAATACAAGCTTTATATTACATGCCGGGGGCGACGAGTGCTTGAATACATAAGCTCGTTTACACACAAGCGTCAGCGAAAGCATTAGTATCTTGGTACAGACATAATTAGACAAAGGTGCCTTAGGAAGGCTGAGCAAAACAAAGACATCTAGATCGAAAAGGCGCAGGCCTCCTGCCTGGGAGCCTCCGAAACTACTCCTGGTGGTTGGTCTCCACGTTGTAGTATGCTCCACCTGAGGGGTAGCGGTAGCTGTCGGCGGGATCAACAGGCTCTGGGGCTCCGTCATATGATCGCAGCATCCGGGTAGAGGCGAAAAAGGTAGCAAAGCAACCGTGAGTACTCATCCAAAGTACTCGCAAGACTTACATCAGATATATTCTATTTATGGAACATTATCAAAGGTGGGCTGTATCTGTGGGCTAGACTGCAGAAATGCCAGAATAGAGGGAAGGCCTAGCCTATCGAAGACTAGCATCTTGCAGCATTTAGAAGAGTACAGATTAGCATATTATAAGGCACTAAGCAAGTTGTAGCAAGGCCCAGAGATCCTTCCTCGACTACCCCGCGAGAAAGCGATTCCGGAGCCATCATATTAATTAGCACAAGTATCCAGTTCTAGTTGTAGTAGATCGGGATACAACTCCGAGAGTCCTGTTACCGTGGACACGGCTATTCGAATAGATAAGCTTCCCTGCAGGGGTGCACCACATTACCAAACACGCTCGATTAACTCTGGCCGGACACACTTTTCCGGGTAATGCCCGGCCTCGGATAATCAACACGACGTAATCCTACCAAGGGTCCGCAGAGGGGTCCCCGCCGGTCTACATCCTAAGTGCAAAGGGGTCATGGGCCAATCGTCCTAAGAACTCCGGGTCGTTGTGAGCAGGGTGGATACCAGCGCCACCTCTGTCCTGGATGGCACGATCCGATCGTGCCACAATGCTGAACTGGATGTCTGACAGAGCTTTCGGGAGAATCGTACGCCGCCGAGGGCCCCATAAACCATTATCCCGCGTGGTGGTTAGTGCATATAGGACAGTGGCCAACTCAGATCAAATACCCAAATCCATTAGTGTGTTGGGAGCGCGCCGTGACGGGCAGAGACTCACGATCATGTGACCCCGTCGTCCCGTCTAGAGGACTTGTATCAAGGGCTAAGACTGCCCGGCCGCGCCTCGTAATTGTCTCGCGGGTACCCTCACGGTCAACCTGACTCCACATCTCTCGCGGGTACCCCTCGGGGTCGACCAGACTTTACCGGGGACTGAGGTAACATCAAGTATCTGTGTGTCCAAAACATCAAGGAGGAATCCGAGGAATCACCCTCGTGGATTCCTACCCGACGTAATCCGTCAAGGTGAACTTGGAGGAATCACCCTTGATAGTCCACACCTAAGGGGTTGCAGGACAGAAGCATCATCGAGAGGGGAGAGCGAGGGATCACCCTCGGCAATCACTACCGATGTGCTATACTACAGAGATATCATCAGCAATGCGATACGAGGTATCACCCTCGGCACTCGTTAGTACCTCTGCAGAGTCGTACAACTAAGGGGGGGTGTGGTGATGTGTTCGGTCTCTGCACGTCGATCACCCCGATCGTGCCATCTGGTAACAAGGCGGTGCAACACGGATTAGGGTGCAGGGCCACTGATGGATCACTATCCAACCTATACTAAGCAGTTTAAGATGACAGGTAAAGTATCAATAGCAGGTTACAAAAACAGGCTATGCATCAGACATAGGAGCTATCTAATGCAGTAGCAAAATCTAATGCAAGCATAAGAGAGAAGGAATGGGCGATATAGGAATGATCAAGGTGGTTTGCTTGCCTGGAAGCACTGCTGAGAGTGGTTGGACGTCAGGTGCGTAGTTGTACACGGGAGCAGCGTCAGTCTCGGAGTCTACTGGAGAAGAAGAGGGGGAAGAAACAGTAAATACAGAGCAAACAAATGCAACACATATGCACGGCATGGCAGTAGGGGTTGATTACGTGCTCTACTGCATCGCTAAGTAATTTAGAGGGAGTGGGAAAATATCCGGGAATATTTTCCCAGCTCCAAGCACTGTTCATTTAGCTGATCTGGCAGCAAAAGTTACAGGATCGGTATGTTAGAGAGGTTTGACAGGTAAGTGGATGACATATTCCGATTCGTTATGTTTTTCTGATCATTTTTCATTCGTTATGTTTTTCTGATCATTTTTCATATATAAATTATTTTCGTCTGACTTATGGTTTATTTTCTATGATTTTTCAAAGTTTGAAAGAATTTCTGGAATTAATATTAATTCAAAATATTAAATTCATAAACTGCTAGGGGTACACAGAAGTGTACCCAGCAGTGTGCATATGTGTATGACAGGTAGGACCTGTTGACTGCTGAGTCAGCAGTCAACAGTCCCAGTTGACTGGTCAAAGTGGGCCAGTGGGGCCCAGCTGTCAGTGTCTCGTTAGGTTAAACAGTGGGTTATTTAGGCTAATTGAGTTAATTAGAGGGTGGGGCCAACCTGTCAGTGTCTTAGGTTATTAGTAGTTTGTTTAATTTAATATAACTACGTGTGGGCCCCCACTGTCAGTGAGACAGTTATTTTAACAGTGTTGTTAAACAAGTTTAATTAAGTTAAACAGGGTGGGCCCCACTAGGAGTGGGTCAACCAGCGCTTAAACATGCCCGCGCGCGCTGAGTGCACTTCGGTGACCGAGCAGCACGGCGGCGATGCGCGGGGCAGCGCTCCCGGCCTCCATTTGGCCCGGGAGGGGAAGCTACGGGCTGTAGGCGATGCGGGGCCTCCCAGCAGTGGCATTAGCGCGGGCGGAGGTGGACGACGACGATGGCTATAGCGACGGCCATCGGGCGCGCTCACCGTGGCTACCACAGGGAGCATGGCGGTGCGTTTCGGTGTCCTCGACAGCAGATCATGGCAGGGAGAGAGCGGAGGGGAGGCGGAGCTCACCCCGGAGTCCTTAGGCAGTTCGGCCTCGATGGTGGTGGCCGGGAACCCGCGCATCAGCGACGAATCGAGGCGGATCCAGTCGAGGAAGCGCGAAGGGGGCGACGGTGGTGCAGCGCCCTGGCTTGTCCCGGCGGTTGAAGTCGATGAAGAAGATCCCGGCGGTCCTCCCAGACATGGCAACGCAGCGCGACGATGCCGGCGACCGCTGAAACGGCGATGGCGCGGCGGGGTGCGTGCTCGGGTGAGCACAGCAGGGAGAGAGAGGGGCGAGCGAGGGAAATGGGGGGGGGGGCTAGGGTTAGGCGCAGGGGGCAAGGGGAGGCTCTGGGTAGTCCTTATCCTCGCGGAAAGCCGGCGGATGAGCGGCGCGTGCGGCGCCGGCGATCTGGCGGGCACGGCGCTGACACGGGGAGGAGGGAAGTGAGGTAGAAGGAGAGGGGGAAGACGGGCTGGGCCGGCACTGTTCACTTAGAGCCCAGCCAAACAATGCTCCTTTCCTTTTCTCTTTTTCTTTTCCAGTTTTCTTTAATAACTTTCTGTTTGCATTTTCTTTTAGCAATAAATCACTTTTGTAAAATGTGTGGCTGGTCTGAATATTTAGTATGCAATATATCTTGCTGCCACAAAAAGTTTGGGGGTATTATAATTTCATTTGAATTTTGTTTTACAAGAAACTAGATTAAATGAGCTGTTTAGGTGCTGTTTTTGGACGATAGATTTAAATTAAGCAAACAAGTGATGATGTTTTCTTCCACCATAACTAGGGTTTGAGAGTTGAATTATTTCTTAATGAGGATTTAACTATGATGATTATGATGACATGGCAATGATAATTAACTTAAAAGGGCATTATGGTCTGGGGGTGTTACAGAGAGTGAACAGAAGAATAAAATAATATTCTTCAATTTTTTTTATTTCGAGCGTATCAACCTATAATGATGGGTTACTCTTGGTAAAAGAACAATGGAATGCACATGTAACTACAAACGGCAGAGTTGTTTGTAAAGGGCCATTATTGGAAGTGAATTAAGTGAGTAATTACAAATTAAGAGGGTAATAATGTGGAGTTATTAGAGGACACGAGGTTCCAACTTATTTTCTAATCCATTAGCTCAAATCTTTTTGGATGGTCAAGATTGATTGGATTGAACCTATGCAGAGTTTTTTATATATTGGTACAGATAATTTGGATACAACTCTTACTAGTTACCTCTTAAATCTTATTTGACCACCTTTTGGCTTGTGATTTAACCATGCTTAATGCCATATATTTCCTTCCATAAAGTGGGTTGTGAGAACGAAACAAATTTTTAACTATTGAGTACATTTAAATTTTATATATGGTTTTTTGACAATTCATATTTATATTTTTTATGCAATATACATTTAAAAAAAGCACATTGCACATTCACGATTGGTAGTGTTAGATAAGATGGAGAGTGCACAGAGTCCATTCGTGTCTATTATATTAAAAGTTTTTGATTCATGATCGATGGAAGAATAAAAAAATAGATTTTTATTTCGACATTTATCAACCCGAAATGAAGTGTTACTCTCAATAAAAGATCCATGTAACGCACAAACAAGTGGCTGCAAACGACAGTGTTGTATAAAGGGTAATTGTTGGTACTCCCTCCGTCCCGGTGCATAGGGCTTGCGCGTAGTTCTTGGTCATCGGTTTGACTAACTAAAAATGTGTTATATGTCATCAAAAGCATATCATTCAATTCATATGGGAATGTAGTTTCTAAATATATAATTTTTTGTTACATATTATACATCGTTAGCTAGTTAAATTGATGACCCAGAAGTACACGCATGCCCTATGCACCAGGAAGGAGGGAGTAGTGAATTCCAAGAGTAGTAACTATGCAATTAAGTGGGTAATAATGTGGAGTTATTATAGGACGAGAGTGAAGGATCAAAGATGTCGACTAGATGGGGTTGAGTAGGCGACTACAAACTTTAACCAATTCGTATATTTTTGTGAAGTGCGGATATATAAATTGTCTAAAATTCAACTATGTGAAACAAGCTATATTGCAAGGTGAAACTAGAAAGCAAGATTAACATGATAAACAAGCTAGAGTTACAATAAGCACAATTAATGTAGAGGATAGAAATAACCATAGAGGGAGCACTTGGAGATGATGCGCTTTTTGCGCAAAAGTTCAAATCCTTGGGGGGGAGGGGGTTCTAATCTCAGTTGCAGAGGCTTGGACACGAATTGCGCAGAGACCACAGAGACCTAGCCTTATTCTCCTTATGCTTTGGCCATAAAGTCCAAGCTCAACCTCAAAGGGTACATCTTGAAGCAATCTCCGGCCTTCACAAACTTTCGCAGTGCAAAACCACAACCTTGGAAGCTCCGTAGGTGACTCCAACCATCTAGGAGTGCACACTACTCCAAGAGTAACAAGCACGATGAAGAAGTCAAGGGGGATTCAAGTATTCCTCTATGGAATCATGTATATAGGTCTTGGCTTTCTTTACCCTTATTTATATCAAGGATTAGAGCTTTGGGGAGGAGCTACGAGATTTTCGGTGGTGGAATTTCTTAGATCCAAAAGCCTTGCCTCATTGGGGAAGATGGGTCCTTTATGTAGCCCCCACCCCCCCCCCCCCCCCCACACACACAAAATATGCCAGTTATGTGTTTCCTGTGACTCACCCAGAGTTTCCAAACACTTCGAGTTCTAGACCAATTTTGGGTAAACATCTAGGAGAACCCATATGCTAATTTACACATCCGGAGGATCTCCCAAAAGCTCCGGGCAAAACTCCGAGCCACAAAAGCAGCAAAATAGCAGAACAAAGGGGTACCTTTTTGGAGGTTTCACTCACAGAATTTGAGAGTATCTAAGATTTGGTTTAGGCATTGGTTCCCACCAATGTCCCTCATCAAAACCCCTCTTAATAGTACGGCTTCGCTATGACTCAATCATAAACAAAAAGATGGACATAATTAAAATACACCGTCTCCTTTTCCTCTTTTTGCTTTGGGGGTCTCTGACCAAATTTTGTCCTTTTCCATGTGACTAAGACCTCTTCATATAACTCATTAAGACCATTAGTCCCCTAATCATTTGTCATTAATACCAAAAGCCACATTGGTGCTAAGTTGTCATTTCAATCTCCTTCTTTTTTGTTGTTGATGACAACATGATTAGAGCTTGCAACAAAATATTATATATGAATGTTTTTGGGTTTATTTAGTTATAGAATTTGCTCCCCTTAGATTTGTGCATTATTTAATAATTTTTCTTTTGAATGCAAAATCCACTAAATATAGTTGCATTGAGCTCCACATATATCTTTAGAACCCGTGAGGGGTGCAAATTGAGCAACATATACAAAAGCAAAATGCTTTACACAAGATGTGTGTGTGTGTGACATGGCATGAAGAATAGGATATATGTGAAAGAGGTAATCATGGAGAAATATGAGTGAACAAGATATAGCAATAATAACAAAACTCAAACTTAGATCCATGATTAATAAATTAAAACACCACATAGTCTCATGCATAAATTAAAAGAGTAGCATCAACAACCACACACCATACAGTACGATAAAACTTGTTAAAAAGTTTTGCAAGCCCAAATATGATGCAAAAGATAACACAAGGGCTTGTAATCTTTCGAAACCCATAAGAAACACCTAAGGCAACATAACATAATTACTTCTCCCCTTTGGCACAAGACATCAAAAGGAGAAAAGAGCAATGCTAATGACAATGCCTCTAGTACCCCTCATCAAGATAATCATCGTCCTCCTCATCATCATTATCACCACCTTGGGTGCTTGGAGGAGAGTCTTCAACATTGTAGTATTCAATGGGGTTGATGAACTATTCAGGCTCACTCACTTACCAATCGAAACTAATGGGTACCTCTTCTCCTTGCTTGTAGTGATAGTCCTTTATCATCTTAGTGTTGGTCTTGTTTCTAGCATGGGATTTATGGGTTCTCACCTCAGTAGACTTGCACATGCTAAAAAGACTTTTGATGGCACCGATCATGGCATTGGCCCTCTTCCTTGAGCTAGAGCCATGAGAAGACTCTAGAATATATATCAACATCTCTAGAACGAAGCTTCTTCTTTGATGTGAAAGTGTCAAGAGTAGGCTCCCTGACCGGTTGCAATAAAGTATGCTTAATTACCACCCATGTGGCTGTGATGGAGGGAGTAGTTGCTCCAATCATAAAAGCTTGAATGAAGAGAGGAAAAGCTATGGAACGATGATCAATCAAAATCAGCCTCATCTCTTGGTAAATCCAATCCATGATGTCTACTGGTCCTTGATGCTTGGTGTGGAACATGACATTGATCAAGAACCCATAATAATCTCTGTACAATCTCCAAGTCTTGGAGCAATGGTGGAGTGGTAGAGCTTGTACATTTGATCATAGAAGGGAAGAAGTCCACTTTTGTGATCAACTATTCCCTTCATTGGTGAGTAGCACATCCGGAGGCAATCCGTCTTATGATCATCGTCACGAATGTGGAGGTCATTGGCATGCCAATCATTGGTGAAGCGGTATCCCAACACTTTCTTCTCATTCGCGGTCATCCAAATCAAAGTTTCCCCTTCATCATTATCATAGTGGACGGTGGCATAAAATTTCTTGATCAATTATGAACAACAGTCTTGCTAAAATTTCATAATCTTCAACATGATTAGCCTCTCAAAAGTGCCATAAATATCCACAAAGTATTCCTCATTAGTTTGAATGTACGTAAAATCAATTTCCTTTTGACTGCAAACTTGATGAACACGGCCTTCAATAACATCTCCAAAAATTACTTGTTGCCTTCTATTCAAAAACTAGGGATCACAATTATCTTCTCTTTCCTTCTTATACGGGTCCTCATTCATCCTCATTGTGATCCATTGCTTCCTTTGCAACTTCTTGTAGTTGATAGTAGGTTCAATGGTTTCCCTAGCAACCCTACGATAGTAGGTTCAATGGCTTCTTGCTGGCCTCCTTTTGGTTGGAGCTACCACCTTTGCTCATGGCTGTCCTTGAAGGATTCCCTCTCAAACCTTGCCCTTCTGAGGTGAATTTCTTACCTCCTGCTACATCATGGGTGATATGTTCATAACGTATCTATTCCTTATGAGGTTTAATTGCGTATTTTCCTATCATTTTACTCATTACGTATGATTCAGAGGATTAACCTACTAATAAATGCTAGAGGGCAATATCTTTTAGTGATGTGGAAAAAAATTAGGTATTTTCCAAAAAGCTAAAATCTGAGAAAATTCATGCAGAACTTTTAGGAAGGTTCCATAAGCCATGCGGAAGAGGAGCAGGAGGGGACCGGCAATGGGCCCGCGCACCATGTTGGCGCATCCAGCTGGGGGTGTGCCAGTACTTTGGATATTGTCCTGAAGGTGTAATTAGGAGGATAACTTGGCACTGACATGAGGATCCCCCATGATTTATTTCAGATTTTGTGGAGTTATGGATCTTGAGGAATCAATAAAATGCTGACGGCTATCTAGAAACAGAATGGGGAGAGCTTCCCCCAAAAGTTGCGATCCAATCAGGTTGGGATGCTCTTGGGCTACAACCTCCATTTCCACACAAAAACCAGTGTAAAAACAGCCCTCCTTCAAGGGCAGAAGGCGAAGGAAGAAGAAGGAGATGGTGAGGCCCCTTCCTCTAACTTCCAACAGCACCAAAGCGTAGCCGGGGTCACCGCCATTGTCGTCGTAACCATCACCGCCCTTCGTCCGGTGGATTCCCCATTGTAAAACCTCTGTAATCCATTGGCAAATATAATGACTTGTGCTATGAACTATTTCCTCATGATTTATTGCATTTTTACATTAATATTTGAGTAGTAATTTTTTCTATGGCATTGGTGAAATAGTATGAAAATTGGTTAAGCATATATATGTTAATTTCTATGCAATCCTTTGTGGCATTTGTATGCACATAGGGTGTGCAACACGTTATGATGAATGGAGGACTGATGACCAGAGTGACTATAAACCGTGTCCCAAATCTTGGATTCATGCCATAGTGGAGTAATGGGGACCCTAGAAAGTTAATGCTACGGTTGGATTTTTACTTTAACAATTTCCAATAAATAGCCAGGCTGGCGATTGGGAATTCAATCATAAGTATCATGTGAGTCATGGGTATTGCGGCATGCTAGTTTTAGGCCCCACACTCCCACTTAATGCCTTGTCTACCCACATTATGAGAGTATTTCGATGTGAGATTGGAGAGAAATCATATAGTTAGACCATTGAGTTGCATCTTTTACATTGCCCCTGTGCTTAAGTAGCCAATTGCCTAAATCAGTTGCTCCCATTGGGTGCCACACACTTTTAATTAACAATAGTTACTTTACTGACAACTACTTTATTATTTCAAGTACTCTAATATTTATTACATCTAACATCGTATTATAATTGACTTTCATCTATATTAAAATTATAAGTTACATAAACACCTATTAACTTGAGTCGTAGTAAACTAGACATTAAAAGTGCATAAAATGATGTATGTGACATGTACAACTTGAAGGAATAGGAGGCTTACCTACTAGCTCATTACTTCCACATGGAAAGTGGTACAATAACCCCTTGCACGTGAGGTTATCAATGGGCAACCCTCCTCTCATTTATACCAGTCCTTGTACAAATATAGGTACCAATAGGTAGGATAAGTGCACAAAGTACTTCGAAGGAAGCCAAAGATGTTTCCATTTAGAGAGGGGTAATTGCTGTCCGGAGCTGGTCTGGAGCTAACCCAGAGCCTGCGGGTGAGGTCCAAAACTCCGGGCATCCGAAGTTCAGGGTATCATCAGGGATAGAGGACCAACCCTCAAGGAACAATCACTCTTCTCCAAATTGCAACCATAGGAACATATTTGCCATGGGAATGGAGGTTCATAACAATTCATGTGCTACCTAACCATTGAATACTCAAATCCCATCAATGATCAATACAAAACAATGGAGATTTGAGGGAGAGAGAATGTCAAGGGATTTAGCCGAATTGGAGTCCATCCTTGCCCTAACTCAGAAGACGATGGAGACTACAGAGGAGATTGGCAGGTAAAACCCAACCCCCGTGAAGTTGGCAATGAAAATAGAACCACATTTGCATTTTTTTTATCTTACTAGAATTAATGGAGACTTTATTTATGCTTCTTTTATTTACTAATGGGTAGACAAGGAGACATTCATGGAAGCAGATGGAAACCCGGGGGAAGAACTTTACTTTGAGGAACAAGGCAAGCCTTTACCCTGGTTGTAGAACCATGTTTAAAAAAAAACCTATGCATGTTCTTTTGTAAAACCCTTGTAGTAGTGAAACATATGACGTAGTTATCGCATGTAAGTGATAACAACAAATCTGTTCATATCATAATTCACACAATCTTATACTTGTCATCATAAGACCATAATAACTTTGTGCCACACATATATATACTTAGCCATGCTTAGCCAATAAACCCCATAGTGGTATGGACATAACCGCTCATTATCATATGTAAGTCCCTGATTGGTATCATTACACACATATGATATGAAATGATCTTAAAATACTGAAACCCTCAGGAGCCATGTATTGCACAAGGTAAGGATAAGGAAGGATCAGTGTTGTCGCACAAGATACCTTAGAGCTGTATGGTTTTGGTTTCGCTTATAAAACCTTGAAAATAAACTAATCGATCGCTTGTGCCACTTATCCCAATACAACCCCAAAGACCACATGTCCTTTTTTGGGGAGGGCCTAGCCTACTAGCTTGTTTGTTTCTAGCCTGGCAATCATTAGAGACGGTATGGAGCAAGTTGGCTGGTGCTCCCTAACAGAAGTGGTAGGCATCTACTTTACCCCGATTCAGTGGTTATGTGTGAGTCTTTAAAGAAACATAATGTGGCCACAACATTAAGCACCTATACAAATTTCATCTCTTCCGGTGCAAGCATCTCTTTGTAGGCACTTAGATGATTTATTATATATTGATTAGTACTAGTTAAAGCCATACAGCCTCTGTAGAGTGTCATAAAATCTATTCGAATAACCGTGTCCCCAGTTAAGGATATTACTGGACTAAAGTCACACTTGCATCAAAACTATTTTGTAAACATGACCTACAAGAAAAACTGATATGAAACCCATCAATAGCTCGAGCCCATGCTTCGTCATTTCTATAAAGTTTCCTCATCATCTCCCATAGATCCTGTTCCCATGACCATTCGCAAGCATGCTCTCATTCCGAAGCCTCGATCTGGGCACAACATCTAGAATGACATAATAGCCCTCTACCATCACCATCTTAATGGAGAATCCCGATAAGACAACCAACCATGCCGTTGCCTTGGAAGGAACAAACATAGCTCAATAGGTGGTTCTATTTCTTGGTGGGGTGCAGAGGATTGATATGTCCTAAATGTATCTATAACTTTTGAAGTTTATATGCAATTTTATGAAATATTTTATAAATTTTGAATTATCCTACTAATAAATTGCGAGAGGGCATATTTGCATGTATTTATGCCATTTTTTTTAGATTTCTTCTTGAACTCTAAAAAATCTAATGAAATTAGGAGTCAATAACCTGGCGTTAGCTCCATGCACCTCTGTAAACATTGTTCTCTCAATTTTGCTTACATAAATATGTACTGGTATTGGAAGTAATGTATATGAATATGAGTTGTTGCATTAAATTTGGTCTCTTTGGTCGGGACCGAACATTGCCATATAATGATTGAAGACCGAATAGTGGAGAACTGAAAAGACCTTTATTATTTCGGTCTTCAATCATGGAAGACTGAATTCTTGGAAGACTGAAAAGACCAAATCGAACAAACCAAAAAGATTGAACTCCCAGGCTAGCTGTTGCTACAGCTGAGATGCCCAAGTCTAGATCATACCAGATGGCCCTTGTCCTTCAAGTCACTCAGAGGATCAAGACAGGACTAGCTAACCTTGTCATGAACCAAGAGAGTTTGGAGAAAGTTGTTGAGAAAAAATTCCATGACCTCACGGTCAAGATTGATGAGCTATCTATTGACTTTGGCAAGCTGAAGGAAGCTTTTGATGCACATGAGATCCCAGCATCTAGTGATGGCACAGATGACCACTACTCAGTTTCAGGCTCAGCTCTGAGTTGCTCCTCCTACAGTTTCTACACCACCACCAGTCGTGACTACATCAGGTGAAGCCAGCGCCTTCGCCGACACGCTCATCTCTACTCCATCGACCCAGATTGGTGGTATCAATGGGAAGTCTTCGTCTCCATCTGCCATCGATCTTGGTGCCTAGAGTGACGTATAGATCCTCTTGAACTTTTTAGTGTCTTGATGGCAATGGGGGAGAGAGTGATATAGATATAGGTGCTTTGAGTGAGAGAGCGTTTTGTTTGCTAAGTTACATCCTTGACACTTTATTTGATTTTTTGGGATGTAAACTTATTTATCTTGTGTGTGATAACCAAATTTGTGTGCTACTGCACTTATGCTACTTGTTTATGCTTTAATGCTTCTTTCGTGGCCATTTATATGTGTTTTCGTGTTGTGCGCTGATTTTAATTCTCTATACTCTTTTTGTGCACTCCACCAAGTTGTATGTGATATGGAAGAATTTTCCCCATATGCCTAATCGATTGTGCATTTGCATTCAAACGCAAATTTAAATAATGAATGAATTTGGGGAAGTTCTTGTATATCACATACTTCTCAAAGAAACATTGTTATTCATGATTATATCTTTTTGTCGAAGCTTTGATCTATATGTTGTCATCAATTCCAAAAAGGGGGAGATTGAAAGTGCATCTAATCCCCGGGTGGTTTTGGTAATTCATAACAAGATATATCTCATTGAACTAATGCCTACTCAAAAAATATTTTAGGAAAAGATCAAGATAGGTACAACAATGGAAGTGGAAATAGACCCCTCAAAATGCTATGGACAAGTGTTGGCCCATGCCTCAAGACTTCATTTTATATTTGAGTGATCAAAGATCACATTGAGTCCATATGTATGCCAATACTATCAAAAGGGGATGAGGTTGAGAAGATGAGTTCTTTGCTCAAGTGCTTAAAGATCAAATTCCAAAAGCCTCAGACAATTTCCCATGGTCACACTATATTAAAACCGAAACATACAACTCATACTCACCGAAACAATCCAATCAGAGTCACCGAGACATCATGATATAGCTCTTGCCAAACCCTAGCTGTTTGGTCTCACCGAGTCGACTAGTCGGTCTCACTGATGAGCACTTGCCAACCTTCTGTAACCATCTGTAATTCATTCAGAATTTCCGATTGAATTCACTCGGTGTCACCGAAGTGTGAAAAGTGCTTAGGTCGGCACTACTCAGAGGCACCGATCTGTTTCATCCAGAGTGATTGAAATATCTAAAGTTCAAACCTTTTGTACAGATCGGTCTGACCGAGTGTTTTCATCCGGTCTCACCTATATCTGCAAATAGGTGTGTAACGGTCAGATTTTTGGTCCTGCCTATATATACCCCCACCCACTCCATCAGTGCCCAGTACTAGGGAAAACTTTATACACAGAAACTTAGCAGTAGCGCTGGTCAAGAAGGGGCGCTACTGCTAAGTAGCAGTAGCGCGTGTAATAAACAGGCGCTACTTATACCATCTTAGCAGTAGCGCGGCTCGGTAGAACCACGCTACTACTAAAATTAACCGACCGTTCCCACCACGCTAGGTTTAGCAGTAGCACGCCCATGTTTACCACGCTACTGCTAATGTAATAGTAGTAGCACACTTTTTTTGCAGGTCGCTACTGCTAATTTTGAACCTGGCCACATGGCGGGCCCCGCTTAGCAGTAGCGCCCCGGCCAGAAGTGCGATACTGCTATCATGTTGGCAGCAGCACGTTTTACGCCAAGCGCTACTGCTAAACCGCAGCCATACCACCTTTTTCCTCCCCCTCCCCCGTCCCTCATCCTCTCTTCCTTCACTTTCCCCTAGCTCCCAACTCCTCTCTCCCTCACTTTGCTTCTTCCTCACTACTTCTCCCCCCCCATTACTCTCCTTCTTCTACCTATCTTTCTCTCTCTTTATTACTCCGAGCTAACTACACCACCTCCATTAATGCATCTCCTTTCTCTTTTTCCTTCCCCCTCCACTAGTTGAACTTGTCTCCTCCCAAACTAGCTAGCTAGGTAGATCTAGCTAGCATTTATTGAAGTGACATATGTACCTCCCTAACTAGATCTATAGCGTTGTCAAGAAGAGCTTTGTCCACTTTTGATCATGATTCCATAGGTGTGTGTGGCGACACCTATCGACAACATCATCATCACCGTGCTCGATCTCGAGATAGGTGATTAAAAAATTATGCTTTTGCAAGAATGGAAATATGTGTATGTGTGCGATATGACATAATCGGGCGATATGATGGGAATTGTGTGTGTGGCATGAGTTGCCGCCGAATTGTGCTTGTGAGTTGCCTATGTTCTGCCGAAATGTCAATTTATTTCCATTTCGGCGAATTCCGGGCAAACTCTATATGTCCTATTTTTAGGGAAGGTCATGCCGAATTTTTGTATGACTTTGATGCATGCATGCATTTTTATAATCAATTTGTTTATTATTACCTTGTAGGCGTTCATGATGGTCAGTGGAATGGTGGTGGACAGGTGGTTGCGGTCGGCGGTGCAGGACATGAAAGAAAATAACCTGACAGAGGTTTTAATTCCATGTCAAAGATGCAAAGGAGGAGTTTGGCTCGACCCCTATGATGTGATGGCGCACCTACTCATGACTGGTTTCATGGATGGCTATACTCGGTGGATAATTGAAGATGGGAATTATGATGTTGAGGATGCCGACGGGACATGCAATGACGACAAGGGGCAAGACGAAGAGATTATCGATAATGGCGGCGGGGAAGAGGCCGGACATGGCGGCGGAGAAGGGGCCGTACATGGTGGCGGAGAAGGGGCCGGACATGGCGGCGGAGAAGGGGCCAGACATGGTGGTAGAGAAAACGTGGACTCCACGCCGCATAATTCATCGGTACTAAGTTCAATCGTGCGGGACCCTCATGTTCAAGCACTGCTTCGCAAGGAGACGAGTACTGAGAGAGCTACTTCTAGAGAGGAGGCCAAGCTGCAGCAACTGGTGGTAGACTCGAACACTCTATTGTATCATGGTTGCAATCCCGAGGTGACCCGCTTGAGTTTCACGCTCGAACTCCTGAAGACGAAGGCTAAAAACAAATGGACAGACACTAGCCTCGATGAGCTTCTCAAGTACCTAAAGGATGTTCTTCCCGTGGGGAATCTATGTCCTACTAGTGTGGATGAGGCCCAGAAGATCGTGTGCCCTCTTGATCTGCCGCACGTTAGATACCATGCATGCATCAACGATTGCATAATTTATTGGAAGGAGCACGTGAAAAAAACAAGCTGTCCGGTGTGCAATACTTCTCGGTACAAGAAGGCCGGGAAGAAATCTCCCCAGAAAGTTGTATGGTACTTACCGATCACTCCCCGTCTACAGCGGTATTTCGTAGATCCCAAGGAAGCAAAGCTCATGCGCTGGCCCGCGGAGAGGAAGAAGCCCGACGATGGAGATGATCCGAAGCTGAGACACGTCGTGGATGGAAGCCAGTGGAGAGCGTTCAACGGCGAATATCGGTATTTCGCATGTGATGCAAGGAACATCGTGCTCGGCGCGTGTATCGTTGGTATGAATCCATTTGGCAACCAGGACACCAACCATAGCACATGGCCCGTGTTTGTATGGATGTACAACATCCCCCTGGTTGTGCATGAAGTCGAAGTACATACACATGAGCAAGCTGATTCAAGGACCGAAACAACCGGGAAATAATATTAATCTGTATCTGGGGCTACTTCAAGAGGAGTTAGACACGTTATGGAAAATACCGGCCAAGACATGGGACGCCAGCAAAGGCGAGTATTTCTATATGAGAGCTGCATTGATCACGACGGTGCACGACTATCTCGGTTACGGATATGTCGCAGGCCAGGTGTGCCATGGATATTGTGGATGCACGCGGTGCATGGATGATACGACGTCTCAGCAGCTAACGTCAAGGAAAGATGGCGGGTCTGGGAAAATCGTGTACATGGGGCATCGAAGATGGCTCGAGAAGGACGACCCGTGGAGAAACCGTGGAGATCTATTCAATGGTGAGGCCGAGCATCGAGGACCTCCACATAAGCGGAGCGGCACCGAAATCAAAGAGCTGTTGAAAAATTGGGAACAGTGCCCCGCACCGGGAAAGACGATGAAAAAGGCGCCGGAGCCGCTGCTGAAGGTATGGAAGATGAGGTCTGTTTTCTGGGACTTGGAGTACTGGCACAAACTCGACACACCTTGTTGCCTTGATCAAATGCATATCTGTAAGAATGTCCTTGAGAGCTTGCTTGCGACGCTGATGAACATACCGGATAAGACCAAGGATGGGCCGAATGCAAGAAAAGGCTTGCAATATTTGAAAATCAGGGAAGATCTTCACATGCCGCCCAGTAAAAAGTCAGAGGAGACAGAGACAGAGACAGAGGCGCGGGAGAAGAAGGGCAAAAAAGTAAAGGAAGAGGATTATTGCCCCCCTTCTTGCTTCACCTTAAGTCCGGCTGAGATCGATCAATTCTATAACTGGCTTACCGGAATCAAAGTTAGTTTCGGTTACTGTGGCAAGATAAGCAGATATCTAGACATGAAGAAGAAAAGGTTCAGTGGGACAAACTCCCATGACTATCATGTGATGATGACGCAAATACTACCTGTTGCCCTTAGATGGATAATGGACAAGCACGTCCGTGACACGCTTATTGGTCTCTGCAACTTTTTTGACATCATCTGTCGAAAGTTGATCAGTATGAAGCAGCCCCGAAGGCTACAGGAAGAGATCGTCGTGATACTAAATGTGCTTGAGATGTAATTCCCGCCCGCGTTCTTTGACGTCATAGTGCATCTGTGTGTCCATATTGTGGATGACATAATAGACCTGGGGCCATCATTCCTGCATAACATGATGCCATTTGAGAGGATGAATGGGATCATCAAAGGATTCGTTCGTAACATGTCCCGTCCGGATGGAAGCATCGTCCAGGGCTATCTGACACAATAGTGCATCTCTTTCTGTGATAATTTTCAATATGGCGCAGACCGGCCGCCTGGTGTTGGTTTGCCCGTTAACAAGCATGATGGGAGGGTCGAAGGAGAAGGTCACTCCAACGGTCGCAGGGAACTACATGTGGCCTACTCAGATCGACGCAACGACTTTGACAGAGCAAACTTGGTAGTGCTACAATACCTAGGCCAGGTAGATCCTTTCGTGGCACTGCACAAAGAAACTATCGCAAAGAAGTATTGTGACCGAGGGGTATGCAGGACTGACGCCGAAGTTACTATAGAGCACAACTCTACTTTCCTGCATTGGTTCAAAGAGCATATTATTGCTAATCCCCCGAAAGAGGGCTTTAAGGACGGATTGCTCATATACGCCTTAGCACATGGCCCCTCGCCCAACCTCGTCACCTATCAGGCATACGATATCAACGGATACATGTTCTACACGGAGGCCAAAGATATGGACTGTGATGATCAGAACTCAGGGGTGACGATGGAATGCATGACCGGCAGCGACAACGGCGCAACTGAGAGATTTTACGGAAGGGTCGAGGAGATCTGGGAGCTTGACTACTCTAGACTGCACAACGCGACGATGTTCCGTGTCAGATGGGCTAAGAATGTCTAAAGAGAAAACCGGTATTTCACTACCATGACTATACACGACGCCAAGAGCGCTACCGTGAACGCTAACGCAAAAAAGAGCCATGGGTACATGCTAAGCACGTGACACAATGCTTCTTCATAACCGACCCGTGCAATCCCAGCCGTGTTGTCGTGAGGAGAGGCAAAAGGAACATCATTGGAACGGATGGAGTCACCAACGAGGAAGACTACGACCAGTATGGCAACCCAATGAGGGAAGATGACGATGACGATGAAGTATACGTCAAAAGAAGAATCAATACTACATTACCTAAGAAAGATCGTACTCCATGGAAAAGGAAAAGTCACAATGAGGGGCTCAACTATTCTTCAATGAACAAGAAGGGAAAGAAGCTCACTCAAAAACGAAAAGTCGACGCTGAGAAACCGTTATCGGTCAAATGATGTAATATATATGATTCTATTTTGTGTACACACTTAACCGTTATGCATGCATGGGTCAAATGATGTAATATATATGTTCCTATTTTGTATACATACTTAACCGTCAAATGATGTAATATATATCGCCTTAGTTATATACATTGTATCACCTTCCCTTCGTTCTTGCTCTCTGAAAAAAGGAAAAGAAAAGAAAAAGAAGAAAAGAAAAGGAAGAGAAAATAAGGGAAAAGAAAATAGAAGAAACAAAACAGGAAAACGGCTATAGGTACTGGTTATAGCAGTAGCGCTTTTCTAAAAAAGAGCTATAGATAGTCAACATAGCAGTAGCGCCCTTTGGGGAAACGCGCTATAGCTACCGGTGATAGCAGTAGCGCGGCTTGTCGAAACGCGCTATAGCTAACTTAGCTACAGCGCGTTTTGAGTAAACACGCTACTGCAATGTTCACTTAACCCCCCCCCCCCCCCCCCCCCCCGGCGGGCTTCCCGCCTCTGCTTCTTCCCCCAAATCCACACTCTCTCTTCTCCCCCCTCGTTGCCGCCGGAGCCCTGCCCTGGCCGCGCCCCTACCTCAAGCGCCGGAGCCCTGCCCTCGCCCTCGACCTCGCCAGAGTCCTGCCCTCGCCCCCGACCCCGGCGCTCACGCCCGACCCCCCCGACCCCGGCGACCTCGCCCTCGCCCCCGACCCCGGCCCCGGCGCGCCACGCCTCCCTCCTCTGCTTCCTTCCCTCCCAACCTCGGCCGTCGTCGGGCATGCCTCCTCGCCCCTGCACCCTCTGTCGTAATAAGCCCCCCACCGCTCCTCCTCTCTCTGCTAATTTAGCTAGGGTTCTTCGGTTAATTTAGTTAGGTTTTAGTTAGGGAAGTAGGTTAATTAGGTTAGGTGTTTTAGGTGTAGTTAAAAGAAAAAACAGAATTGATTATATAGGTTTCTTGCATTTTTTTAGTTTAAGCAATTGTTGCTATTTAAAATTTATAGTGCTAGTTAGTTAATTAGAATTAGTATGAAACCTAGGACAGATTAGTTAAAGCAACCGTTGCTATTTAAATTTTTTAGTTTAAGCAATTGTTGCTATTTGAAAAAACAGAATTAGTATTAATCCTAGTTAAAGCAAAAAAAATTAGTTTCAAATTTAGGTAGGCTGAATTTAGTTTCAAATATTGTGAAGAAAAATGACTTTTTGCATTTTTCTTGAAGTTCTATATTTTTCTTCCTTTTATATGCAAATTTGAAGTGGACATGTGATATGTGGACATGTGATTTGGACATGTCATATTAGGAATTTGGACATGTCATATTTGGACATGTGATGTTTTGGACATGTCATATTTGGAAAATGATGATTATGTGCAGGGTAAATGATCCGAGTGGCCTATGTTTCGCCAGAATGTTGATTCATTTCCGTTCCGGTGAATTTCTGGCGCTCGATATGTCCAATTTTTAGCAAAGGTCATGCCAAAATTTCCCATGAATTTTGGGATGACTTGTGCTAGAAAGTAGGCATATCGAGTGCCGGGATTTGCTAGCAAACGGCATTCCGGCAAACCATAGACCTTTTTTTATGTCATTTCTCATTTTATCTTAGTTTTAGAATTAAACAAGGAGACTTAATCATAGGAAACATGTCAAACAACGAAGAAACCGGGCCTTCTGACCAAGATGCAGACGAGATGGATTATGAGGGTGAACAACAGTACCTCGAATTTTTGTCTGCTAAGCACGGTCAAGGTTTGCAGGTCGGCCTCGATGATGGTACTGACGCCGACATCGACACCGACGGCGCCGGCACCGATGACGGCGCCGAGACCGGCGGGAAAGGTACCGGTGGGGAAGATACCGGAGGGGAAGGTACTGGCGTCGATGCCGCTACCGAAAAGAAGAAGCAGAATAAGCAGAGGATACGAAAACCTAACAAACTCGGCATCGGACGACTGGTGATCACAAATATGGCCCCTGGCAAGTTTGAGCCATTAGAGCCGGAAGAACCTCGCAAGTGCTATGGGAACCAAGTAGGATGCATCCTACGTGAATGCGTGAGCATCAACGATGATGACTTAAGGAGTAAAGAACATTTGAGGCAGTTGCTCCTGACGAAGTTGCACAAGAGATTCTAGTTCCCCGACCGGGATGATAGCATAGAACAACCGTGGGATGATCCGAAGATGAAAAAGATTAACAATCACGCCATGGGCATGTTCAACAATTATTTGGCCTCCTGGAAAGGGAGGGTGAAATGAGCTATTGAGGCTGAGGAACCCCTGTCCAAGATTCTGGAGGAAAATCCGACACTTACGGAAGAGGAGTTCAAAAAGTTCAAGGACACTTGTGCTACCGAGGCAGCCAAGGCTAAGGCTGCAAAATTCAAGAGCCTTCAGCAAAGGAACATGGGGAAGCATCGCCTCAGAAGCCATGGCTACCTTGGCAAAAGGCCCATATGGGATAAGGAGGACACGGAACGTGAAGCCGCGGGTCTCCCAGACCCCTTCGCGAAGTTCACCAACCCCTTGGAGCTTGACTTCATCAGGGCCCTCTACAAGTGGGATAAGGAAAAGAAGATTTTTTACACGGACCAGATCACAAGGAAATTGATTAGAATACTAGTAATTATTCTATTACCACCTTACATTTAGCTCCTAATCAAGTCGACTACACATTCGTAAATGGTTCACGTTCCTTCTGCAGGAGAAGCAACACCAGCTTGCAGCCGACATCCCAACTACGCCGATGAGGCCCAAGTAGGACACCCCTCTCAACCGGTCCTTGAACGAACTTAAGGGTCTCCCTTTGGGCCAGCGGCCGCAATATGGACGTGTGCATGGCGCCGGAGACGGCGCGACGTGGAAGGTGTATTACAACAAGGGCCCGGAGACCGAGAAGCAGAAAAAGAAGTTTAGTCAGGCGGACATCGACGAGAAGGTGAAGCTTGCGTTCGAGAAAAAAGCAGCTGAGGACGCGAAAATGCAACCCAGGAGAAAAATGAGTTGCTTCAGTAGGCAGTCGATGCAGCTGTACATGCCTACAGAAATGATTTTGCTACTAACTTAATCCCGGCTATCATCAACTAGACGAAGGAAAATCCAGACAAGACGGTAGATGATTTCCCCATGCCCAGTTTCGTCAGGAGCAACTCGGTGAACAACACCACCGCACCATCACCTGCTCACGCAACCGGGCTTGCTCCCACACCCGCACCCGCTCATAGCAGCCCATCCTCAGTCTCTGGCGTGCTAGGCGGGCCTTAGGCCGGACATGGCGGCGGAGAAGGGGCCGGACATGGCGGCGGAGAAGGGGCCAGACTTGGCGGCGGAGAAAACGTGGACTCCACGCCGCATAATTCGTTGGTACTAAGTTCAATCGTGGGGGACCCTCATGTTCAAGCACTGCTTCGCAAGGAGATGAGTACTGAGAGAGCTGCTTCTAGAGAGGAGGCCAAGCTGCAACAACTGGTGGTAGACTCGAACACTCTATTGTATCATGGTTGCAATCCCGAGGTGACCCGCTTGAGTTTCACACTCGAACTCCTGATGCCGAAAGCTAAAAACAGATGGACCGACACTAGCCTCGATGAGCTTCTCAAGTACCTAAAGGATGTTCTTCCCGCGGGGAATCTATGTCCTACTAGTGTGGATGAGGCCCAGAAGATCGTGTGCCCTCTTGATCTGCCGCACGTTAGATACCATGCATGCATCAACGATTGCATAATTTATTGGAAGGAGCACGCGGAAAAAACAAGCTGTCCGGTGTGCAATGCTTCTCGGTACAAGAAGGCCGGGAAGAAATCTCCCCAGAAAGTTGTATGGTACTTACCGATCACTCCCCATCTACAGCGGTATTTTGTAGATCCCAAGGAAGCAAAGCTCATGCGTTGGCACGACTGCATGTGTTTTCACTATTCATGAAACCATTTTTCCGCAAGAGTTACATTTGAAAATATTTCTGCAGGTCCAGAACATTTCCAGTACCCCTTAAAATAATTCTGGACGAGTTCCGAAACATTTCCAGATCAATGATTTCCATCAGCGAAAAGCAACCAAAGCATTTCCGACATCTCCAAAACATTTTTGGGTTTTTCTCCGAAAAAATCCAGAAGGTCCCAGAACAATTCTTACACAACCCAAAAGGTTCCACGTGCATGCTGAAACCTTTTTGGCTCAATGGTTTACTCCGAAACAACTTTTTGGTTTTACCGAAACTTTTCCGGTTTTCTCTCCGGAACTTTTCCGTCATCTACGAAACATTTCCAGTGACTTTCTCTCAGACTCCCTGTCTAGTATTCAGTAGATATATGTCCCTTACGCATGTGACCCTGTAGGTTTGGTGAAGTATAGACATGACCAGAACACTTTTCGATCAATGATCAACAGCGGAGCCGTGGACATCCATATTGATCCCTATACCCACACGAATGAATATTCGAGTGAACCTATATTTTCTGTGTGTTACTCCTGATGCTTCACGATATGTTACAATCACCCAACATGAGACTTATCGACATCCCCGTGGATCAACAACTTGTCCACTATGACAGTTACCTCTTTAACTTTTTTGTTCTCTTATCTCGTTCTGGCATCCCTATGATCAAATCACATTGTGCCTGGCCCGATGATGATGGATACTGAAACATCGAGAGAGCCCTAAGAATATGTCTCCATCGTCAAAGGAGCAAATCCCAATTTTGATCTATCAAGTTACTTGTCATACTTTTCCGTGAACCCGTAAGCTGCCGTAATAGCTACCCTGTTACAGATGACGTTTAACAAACCCCAAAGTTCACGAACGAGTACGAAGGAACTCGATACTCTCATGGTCTAAGGAATTATGCAAACATTAACTTTCTCTGTGTTATTAACCATTAACTTGTGATGAATGTATCTCATAGCATTACATCAAATAGGGTCGATTCAATCACAAGTGTTCTTATAACATTGTGTCCTCAAAGTTGCTGGCATAGACATGCCCATGATCAGGAAAACATAATCATCTGGCAATCACTTGAGCCAGTCTTAGGGGCATTACTAGGAATACATTTTACCATTCATTATTCCACACGTGCATATGAGTTTTCTTTCGAGCCTCATGGTTATTGTAGAATCGAGAACCATAGCAGTTATAGCACGGAATATAAACATAATTATGAACATTTAGATAAATAATAACATTTAATATTACCTCTAGGGCATATCTCCTATAGACTACCACTTGCACTAGAGTCAATAATCTAGTCGATGCTAATGCACTTTACACCTATGGCATACCGGTGTAAAATATGCTATGCTTGTGGTAGTCTTTGTCCAACGGATCTGACAACTCCAGGTCCATGTGTATCTTTGCATATCCTCATGTTTTCACGCTTTCACAAAATTCATATTTTCTGTGGACTTGGCTTTGTATATATGTGAATCACTGGTCAAACCTTGATTCCTCAGACTGAGCTATGGAGCAACTATCTACAATAGTGTTCCATTGACCAAAGCCATCTTGGAACCATACTAAGTTCATGAATGAACTATATGATTCAACATCTTTTTTGTCGCTTCTAAAGAGTCAACATACTTAGCCTTTGTTATAGAATTCGCCATAGTAACCTGTTTGGAACAATTCAAACTTACTGTGCCACCATATTGTGTATTACACAAAACCCTTAACTTAAATCGAAAATCGCTTGGAGCATTGATGAATACTATATCGATGTAACTACTTACAATGAGCACTTCATAATCTCCGCTTGCGAGAAAACATGTCATCAGTGCTACTTTAGTACTCAACGATATTTTTCGCTGCTGTCCTATGATCAATATTTTGACCACTTTGGTATCTTTACTTGCAACTGCTTGGGAGTACTGGACATATCTGGTTGTTTTACATACCATGGAATACATGATTAATCCAAACACAAAAGTGTGTGGAATCTCCATCATCTATTTTGCTCATCAGTGTTTTAGGACACCGAGTCTTGCAAAAACTCTTTCCATGCGACTTCAGCAAGAATCACTCCTTGGCGTTCTTAGCGTAAACTATTTTAGCATCTTGTCAATATGTATTTTGGCTTAGCCCTATTAGGCAACTCTATCTCCATAGATAATTATGCCTAATATCGAGGCTACCTAGCCCAAGCACTTCATCAAAAAACTTTTTCGCAATGAAGTCCTAATTTGTGTCAAGAAATTTATATTTATTTCCAATCAACAATGTGTCAAGCACACAAGGTTTTTAGTAATATTATTATGCTCTCACTTACTTTCTTGTTACCACAAGCATCTTAGCTTTCCATTAATAAAATCAAACTCTTTTGACTATTTCATCAAAACAAATATTCCAACTCCATTATACTCTCTTCTGTCCATTTCTGGAACTCTGAAGTTTGCACACTCACTAGCATCCTCTGGATTGACAAAATACATTGAACTGTATCACATGCAAGTCCTAGGTTGTATTTCCATCTCATGGAAATCCATTTGGCATCCATGTATCATATCTCATGATTGAAATATGTATTAATTGCTAGTTTAAAACGAACCGACTTTAAGCATCGCTACGGTGAGACAATCTCATCGTAGTCAATTCCTTGAATTTGTTATTGCAACAAGTCGAGATTTATGGATAAAACATTTTTATCCATATCAGTTTATAGTTCCATTAATATTCGTTAGACTCTAAGTCTACCGAAGGGTTTATGAAGATCTAATCTTCAATCATTTATATGGAAACTATCTTAGATTATATTAGCATTTAGCCAATTACGGAGTCAGGGCCCATCATCGCTTCCTTGATTATCGTAGGTATAATGTTGTCTAATAAAAATATCTCATTTGCGCACCTAAGAGGTTTGCACGAGTTTTGCCTATGTGGTACAGCTGCAAGTTCGACCGAAGTCCATACATCTCATGTAGAGGCTTCCGTATCAGTCGCAGTAGGAAACCCTGGAATTACTTCCAAGGTTTCTTTCCCTTTGACCTGATGACGAAGATATTGCTATCTCGTCGAGTTGCACTGTCCTCCCACTCACCCTTTTGCAAGAAATATTTTCTTCAAAATCATACCGTTCTTTGTGGCAAACTTATTGCCTCGTTATAGTGATGGAGGAATTCCCAATCATTTTGGGATGACCTACAATGTAGCACTTGTCTGATTTGGAATAGGTTTGTAAACATTTTACACAAGCCCCATATTCCAAATGTTAAAAAAAGACATAAAATGGTTGGGCGTACCATACCATGGCATCATTTCAACAGATCTGATGGCGCTCTTTTTAGTGTAAAAGTTGCAGTCTCTAAAGCATTACTTTAAAAGGGATAATGGCAATTTGATTTATGTCATCTTTGATCTTACCATGTCATCAAAGTTGCAGTCTCGAAAGCATTACATCTTCATGAACATTCCACTCACAGTGCTGTTCCGGGAGGTGTAAGTCATGAAACTCTTTTCTCAACTCATCAGACATTCGCTAAACATGTAACTCAAAATTTCTTTCCGTAATGTAATTGCAGAAACATAATTTTTCTTGTTACAATAATTTTTACTTCATTTTGAAAACCTTTTGAATGATTTCAAAAGATCTAGACTTATGTCTCATTAAGTAAATATCCAAATATCTACTTTAGTCATTTACTGAAGAGAGACAAATCCACTGCTAGCAACAACATTTATCGGACTACACACATCAAAATGTATGATCACAATAAGTTAGTTGTCTGTTCCTTATGGCCTGTGAACGGTATTTCAGGCACTTCACTTTTCAGACGAAAGTTGCAAGTGTCAGATGATTCATAATCAAATGACTTTAAAACCCATCATTATTGAATTTCTCCGTGCGGGTTACTCCAATGTGACCAAATGCAGTGCCACATATAGGTGGTATTCTTTTAGTCTTGCGACATTTAGCGTCAGTGTCATAGATGTATTATATTATTATCAATATTCATAAAATACAACTCATTCATAATGAAAGTATGGCCCTGATATTATTCATAACACGAAAGAACAATTGTTCTCTCATGAACAACCTTCTTGCAACAAACATTATGCAATGGGCTAGAGTGAATAAAACTCTAACATGAATTATGAAAACAAATACAGAGGTAATACGCCGATGGAAGGTGTAGTAACTTCTACTATGTTCCCAGCGCGTATCTAAACCTCATTTCTGGCAAGTCTTTTAGGCCGTAGTAGTTCTTGTATCGAGTTGCAACAAAATGCAATCGAATGGGTATCGCTGCGATCAAATTTTAATCACAATGCCTAAGAATCAGTGACTAATAGTTTAATCACAATTCCCAAGAACTATTTCTTTGACCAGCCTTCCAAACATCAATTACTTGTATGACTTTCATACATGAGTTGGACATTCCAGTCTTCTCTCTTTTTGCCTTTATACTTCTAACAGTTTTACTTCCAATATTTCTCCTACTCTCAGAAGTAGCACCCAACTTTAAGAGTGGCGTTAGCCCCGGACTTCCTAGGCATGTAAGTCACACTAACACCCTTCGGACTTTTCCTTTCTCTTTAAGTTGTTGTTTTATTCACCATCATCACATGACACGCGTTCTTCTAGATACCTCTCTTATTAGTCTAATGCACAGTAAACACTTTACTAATACTTTGCAAAAAAACATTGCTTTGGGTATCTGATATCTTTTAGCTTTTTATTGTATCCGAAACTTATTTTCAGTTCCATGATTATCACATAACTATCCCAAACTTTTGAAGTTCGGGTCTCATGGAAGCAAACATATTGCACTTGAACATAACGGTTCTAGCTTTTGGATCGAAGAATGGGAGTCACATCATCCATAGCATTAGCGGGAGAATACCGATAGCATGCGATAGGAGAAAAATCCTTCTCAGCACTCTTGAGGACAATCCTCACATTACGTTACCAACCGTAAAGTTTTAACCAGATATTTAACAGCTATTCAATTATAATAGGGAAGGTGGAAACACGAGCCATTATTCTATAACTATTATACAAATCACACTTAGACTATGTTCGTAATTAATTGCACTGAGAATTAAACAAGTTAATTCTACAGTGTGCTCCCACTCAAATCAATATCTCTCATAATTGATTGTGAGTTATACAAGACCCACGTATCAATTGTTCGCCATTGATATAGATCATCACTAATGATGAAAATCTCAACCGGTAGGCCAACTTGCCAATCGCATCTCTATGTGACTCTTGTTCATCTTTCGATGGGCGTGTTCCGAGCTCAGGACGATCAAGCCAGAACATCAAGACAACCAAGTGATCTCGCAGTGAGGTCTGACCTTCACGCGCTTCATACCTCTCAATTCATTCGTACCCATGTTAGCATAGCGCACCCCGAAAAGATACGTATTTCAGATAGTGCTACACTTGGGAGAACACTAACTACTTGATATTTTAAGTAAGAGATCACCCTAGTAAAAGGGACTACCGCGCAATCAAAAGGGTGCATCAAAAGGGATGAACATCTCAGGCAATTCATAAAAGCATGATATGGCATAGCCCTTTCTGAAGGATAAGGACTCATCGTCTTCGCGAGAATCAAAAAAATGTTGCCGTGACAGAACTTTTCTTTTCTCCATCTTCGGCTTTTGCATCGGTGTCTACGTTCGCAAAGCTTGTCACCGCCTTGTGGATGCATCAAATAATATTGCTATCTCTATAGCTAACAAAATAAATGCATTACATCAAGGTTGACACGCTGGTCATTTAAAGTGCCAATCATATGGCTCCAGCCATCATGCCGAATCATGACACGCAGGTCATGTTAATTAATTTGCATTATATAGTCATCTCATACATAATCAAACTAAATATGATGAATACTATACCACATCTTATGCACCTCTCATGTCATCCCGCAAAACCAAGTTAGATGCCTCTAATCGGTTTATGCAAAATTTTATTTTACGTGGCTTCTAAGGTTTTAACTTAAACCGCAGCTACCAACGTTTATCATCAAGTATGATTATTCAAGTCGCTAGATTAACTTTGCGGGGTGTATGAAACACAAGATAATAAAATCTTGAGCCCCATACTAAACTTTGTCATATGCAAAAACCCAGTGTAGATCATATCCATCTTTCTTTAACTATGGTAGAACCCAAAGTATTGTTAGCACTTCATTGATCTATCAACCAGCATACTCAGGAGCAACATGGAAGGATCGTGGATTGCCAGAACTTTGTAAGATTCCACCATGCCGTCAAGATCAGGACTACACAAACTCAAGGCAAACAACAAGAACATCGGGTAATAGATTTCATCTGCTACCCGCACAAATAATTTTCAGCAACAGAACTCAACTACTAGAAAATTATATTGTGCAACACCAATACATCTCATGTATTCTAGATCATAAGCTGCATCTACGCATAGCACGGCTCTTGATTCCACTTTAGGGGAACACGAGAGAAAACAAAAAAATTCCGCACTACGAACACGCCCAGGATCACTATGGAGATGCATACAAGGTTTTGATCTGATCATTACTGACTCGTAGCACAGCGAAAGTAGAGTCGATGAAGATCATTGGTGCAGATCCCCGTAGTTTGGATTTACTACCTCCCAACTGCGAGGATGTTCTCCCTCGTCTGCTCCTTGGAAAGCCCCTCGGACAGCCCTTCGGGAGGCGGTCTGACAGTCCCTCGGACGGTGTCACGGACAGCCCTTCAGGAGGACCCTTGAACTCAGACAGCCCTTTGGGAGGACCCTCGAGCAGCCCCTCGGGCAAAAGATTGAACCTACGACCTCTCTACAGAGTTGCACACATACGGTGTCAGATATTCGGCAGGGCTTCGCCGTCCAGAACTAGTTCCCACCAGACCCCAGACAGCTTTTTGACTCTACGAAACAATTTAGTGGGAGGGAGAGAGAAAACCAGAAAATGCATGGCATTTGTATGTGAGAAAAGAGTGAGTTTGGAGAGCTCCTCTCCACCTCCTTTTATGAGAAAAACCAAGGGGTAGCGTGGCACTTGGAAGTACCAAAATGCCCATGCTTTATGTCCCACATAAAGGGCAAAATGGGGAGGCAAGTGGAGCTCCATGGAGGAGCTCCCCTTTGCCGGCCACCCTTGGTGGGTCCCCTCCAAAAGGGGTTCCCTCCTCCCCAAGTCTTGAGGCAATAATAAAGTTGTTATTTATATTTCCTTATATCGTGATAAATGTTTATTATTCGTGCTAGAATTGTATTAACCGGAAACTTGATACATGTGTGAATACATAGACAAAACAAAGTGTCCCTAGTATGCCTCTACTTGCCTAGCTCGTTAATCAAAGATGGTTAAGTTTCCTAACGATAGACATGTGTTGTCATTTGATGAATGGGATCACATCATTAGGAGAATGATGTGATGGACAAGACCCATCCGTTAGCTTAGCATAATGATCATTGAGTTTTATTGCTATTGCTTTCTTCATGACTTATACATATTCCTCGGACTATGAGATTATGCAACTCCCGAATACCGGAGGAACACCTTGTGTGCTATCAAACGTCACAACATAACTGGGTGATTATAAAGATGCTCTACAGGTGTTTCTGAAGGTGTTTGTTGGGTTGGCATAGATCGAGATTAGGATTTGTCACTCCGAGTATCGAAGAGGTATCTCTGGGCCCTCTTGGTAATGCACATCATATGAAGCCTTGCAAGCAATGTGACTAATGAGTTAGTTATGGGATGATGCACTACGGAACGAGTAAAGAGACTTGCCAGTAACGAGATTGAACTACGTATGATGATACCGACGATCGAATCTCGGGCAAGTAACATACCGATGACAAAGGGAATAATGTATGTTGTTATGCGGTTTGACCAATAAAGATCTTCGTAGAATATATAGGAGCCAATATGAGCATCTAGGTTCCACTATTGGTTATTGACCGGAGAAGTGTCTCGGTCATGTCTACATAGTTCTCGAACCCGTAGGGTCCGCACGCTTAACGTTCGATGATGATTTGTATTATGAGTTATGTGTTTTGATGACCGAAGTTTGTTTGGAGTCCCGGATGAGATCACGGATGTGACGAGGAGTCTCAAAATGGTCGAGACATAAAGATTTATATATTGGAAGGCTATATTCGGATATCGGAATGGTTCCGGAGAAGTTCGGGTATTTTTCGAAGTACCGGGAGGTTACCGGAACCTCCCGGGGAGTTGTTGGGCCTTAGTGGGCCTTAGTGGAAAGAGGAGGCAGCGGCCAGTAGGTGGCGCCCCCCCCCCCCCAAGCCTAGTCCGAATTGGAAAAGGGGTTGGGGGCACGGCCCCCCCTCTCCCTTCCTTTCCCCCTTTCCTTTAGGTGGAATCCTACTAGGACTTGGAGTCCTAGTAGGACTCCCCTCTCTCGGCACGCCTAGCATGGGCCGGCCGGCCTCCCCCCCCCCTATATATACGGGGGCAGGGGGCACCCTAGAACACACCAAGTTCTCTCTTAATCGTGTGCGGTGCCCCCCTCCAAAGTTACACACCTCGGTCATATCATCGTAGTGCTTAGGCGAAGCCCTACGCCGGTAACTTCATCAACACCATTGCCACGCTGTCGTGCTGACAGAACTCTCCCTCGACCTCAACTGGATCAGGAGCTTGTGGGACGTCATCGAGCTGAACGTGTGCTGAACAAGGAGGTGCCGTTCGTTCGGTGCTTGGATCGGTCGAATTGTGAAGACGTTCGACTACATCAACCGCGTTACTAAACGCTTCCGCTTTCGGCCTACGAGGGTACGTGGACACACTCTCCCCTCTCATTGCTATGCATCTCCTAGATAGATCTTGCATGAGCGTAGAATTTTTTTGAAATTGCATGCTACATTCCCCAACAGTGGCATCCGAGCCAGGTCTATGCGTAGATGATATGCACGAGTAGAACACAAAGAGTTGTGGGCGATAATAGTCATACTGCTTACCACCAACATCTTACTTTGATTCGGCGGTATTGTTGGATGAAACGGCCCGGACCGACATTACATGACCGCGTTCATGAGACTGGTTCTACCGACGTGCTTTGCACAAAGGTGGCTGGCGGGTGTCTGTTTCTCCAACTTTAGGTGAATCGAGTTTGACTACGGCCGGTCCTTGTTGAAGGTTAAAACAACACACTTGACAAAAAATTGTTGTTGTTTTGATGCGTAGGTAAGAACGGTTCTTACTAGGAGCCCATAGCAGCCACGTAAAACTTGCAACAACAAAGTAGAGGACGTCTAACTTGATTTTGCAGGGCATGTTGTGATGTGATATGGTCAAGACATGATGTGATACACGTTATTGTATGAGATGATCATGTTTTGTAAAAGTTATCGGCAACTGGCAGGAGCCTTATGGTTGTCGCTTTATTGTATGAAATGCAATCGCCATGTAATTGCTTTACTTTATCACTATGCGTTAGCGATAGTTGTAGAAGCAATAGTTGGCGAGGCGACAATGACGCTACGATGGAGATCAAGGTGTCAAGCCGGTGACGATGGAGATCATGATGGTGCTTTGGAGATGGAGATCAAACGCACAAGATGATGATGGCCATATCATGTCACATATTTTGATTGCATGTGATGTTTATCTTTTATGCATCTTATTTTGCTTAGTACTGCGGTAGCATTATAAGATGATCCCTCACTAAAATTTCAAGGTATAAGTGTTCTCCCTGAGTATGCACCATTGCGATAGTTCGTCGTGCCGAGACACCACGTGATGATCAGGTGTGATAAGCTCTACGTTCACATACAACAGGTGCAAGACAGTTTTGCACGTGCGGAATACTCGGGTTAAACTTGACGAGCCTAGCATATGCAGATATGGCCTCGGAACACTGGAGACCGAAAGGTCGAACGTGAATCATATAGTAGATATGATCAACATAGAGATGTTCACCATTGAAAACTACTCCATCTCACGTGATGATCAGACATGGTTTAGTTGATATGGATCACGTGATCATTTAGATGGCTAGAGGGATGTCTATCTAAATGGGAGTTCTTAAGTAATATGATTAATTGAACTTAATTTATCATGAACTTAGTCCTGATAGTTTTTGCATATCTATGTTGTAGATCAATGGCCCGTGCTACCGTTCCCTTGAATTTTAATGCGTTCCTAGAGAAAGCTAAGTTGAAAGATGATGGTAGCAATTACACCGACTAGGTCCATAACTTGAGGATTATCCTCATTGCTGCACAGAAGAATTATGTCCTTGATGCACCGCTGGGTGAAAGGCCTGTTGCAGGAGTAGATGCTGACATTATGAACGTCTGGCAAGCTCGATCGGATGACTACTCGATAGTTCAGTGTGCCATGCTTTACGACTTAGAATCAGGACTTCAAAGATGTTTTGAACGTCATGGAGCATATGAGATGTTCCAGGAGTTGAAGTTAATATTTCAAGCAAATGCCCGAGTTGAGAGATATGAAGTCTCCAACAAGTTCTATAGCTGAAAGATGGAGGAGAACAGTTCTGTCAGTGAACACATACTCAGAATGTCTGGGTACCATAACCACTTGATTCAGCTGGGAGTTAATCTTCTGGATGATTGTGTTATTGACAGAGTTCTTCAATCACTGCCACCAAGCTACAAAGGCTTCATGATGAACTATAATATGCAAGGGATGAATAAGACAATTACCGAGCTCTTTGCTATGCTCAAAGCTGCGGAGGTAGAAATCAAGAAAGAACATCAAGTGTTGATGGTTAACAAGACCACTAGTTTCAAGAAAAAGGGCAAGGGAAAGAAGGGGAACTTCAAGACGAACGGCAAACAAGTTGCTGCTCCCAGGAAGAATCTCAAGTCTGGACCCAAATCTGAAACTGAGTGCTTCTACTGCAAAGGGACTGGTCACTGGAAGCGGAATTGCCCCAAGTATTTGGCGGATAAGAAGGATGGCAAAGTGAACAAAGGAATATTTGATATACACATTATTGATGTGTACCTTACTAATGCTCGTAGTAGTGCCTGGGTATTTGATACCGGTTCGGTTGCTCATATTTGTAACTCGAAACAGGGGCTACGGATCAAACGAAGATTGGTTAAGGACGAGGTGACGATGCGCGTCGGGAATGGTTCCAAGGTCGATGTGATCGCCGTCGGCACGCTACCTCTAGATCTACCTTCGGGATTAGTTTTAGACCTGAATAATTGTTATTTGGTGCCAGTGTTGAGCATGAACATTATATCTGGATCTTGTTTCATGTGAGACATTTATTCATTTAAATCAGAGAATAATGGTTGTTCTATTTACATGAGTAATATCTTTTATGGTCATGCACCCTTGAAGAGTGGTCTATTTTTGTTGAATCTCGATCGTGGTGATACACATATTCATAATATTGATGCCAAAAGATGCAAAGTTGATAATGATAGTGCAACATATTTGTGGCACTGCCGTTTAGGTCATATTGGTGTAAAGCGCATGAAGAAACTCCATGCTGATGGACTTTTGGAATCACTTGATTATGAATCATTTGATGCTTGCAAACCATGCCTCATGGGCAAGATGACTAAGACTCCGTTCTCTGGAACAATGGAGCGAGCTACAGACTTATATGAAATAATACATACCGATGTATGCGGTCCGATGAGTGTACAGGCTCGCGGCGGGTATCGTTATATTCTGACCTTCACAGATGATTTGAGCAGATATGGTTATATCTACTTAATGAAAAATAGGTCTGAAACATTTGAAAAGTTCAAAGAATTTCAGAGTGAAGTGAAAAATCATCGTAACAAGAAAATAAAGTTTCTACGATATGATCGCAGAGGCGAATATTTGAGTTACGAGTTTGGTCTTCATTTAAAACAATGCGGAATAGTTTTGCAACTCACGCCACCTGGAACACCACAGCGTAATGGTGTGTCCGAACATCGTAACCGTACTTTATTAGATATGGTGCGATCTATGATGTCTCTTACCAATTTACCGCTATCGTTTTGGGGTTATGCATTCGAGACGGCTGCATTCACGTTAAATAGGGCACCATCTAAATCCGCTGAGACGACACCGTATGAACTGTGGTTTGGCAAGAAACCTAAGTTGTCGTTTCTTAAAATTTGGGGTTGCGATGCTTATGTGAAAAAGATTTAGCCTGATAAGCTCGAACCCAAATCAGAGAACTGCGTCTTCATAGGATACCCAAAAGAAACTGTTGGGTACACCTTCTATCACAGATCCGAAGGCAAGATATTTGTTGCTAAGAATGGAACCTTTCTAGAGAAGGAGTTTCTCTCGAAAGAAGTGCGTGGGAGGAAAGTAGAACTTGATGAGGTAGTGGTACCTTCTCTTGAATTGGAAAGTAGTTCATCACAGAAATCAGTTCTAGTGACGCCTACACCAATTAGTAAGGAAGCTAATGATGATGATCATGAAACTTCAGATCAAGTTACTACAGAACCTCATAGGTCAACCAGAGTAAGTTCCGCACCAGAGTGGTATGGTAATCCTGTTCTGGAGGTCATGCTACTTGATCATGACGAACCTACAAACTATGAGGAAGCGATGATGAGCCCAGATTCCACGAAATGGCTTGAGGCCATGAAATCTGAGATGTGATCCATGTATGAGAACAAAGTGTGGACTTTGGTTGACTTGCCCGATGATCGGCAAGCCATAGAGAATAAATGGATCTTCAAGAAGAAGACTGACGCTGACGGAAACGTTACTGTCTACAAAGCTCGACTTGTTGCAAAAGGTTTTCGAAAAGTTCAAGGAGTTGACTACGATGAGACCTCGCCCGTAGCGATGCTTAAGTCTGTCCGAATCATGTTAGCAATTGCCGCGTTTTATGATTATGAAATATGGCAAATGGATGTCAAAACTACATTCCTTAATGGATTTCTCAAAGAAGAGTTGTATATGATGCAACCAGAAGGTTTTGTCGATCCTAAAGGTGCTAACAAAGTGTGCAAGCTCCAGCGATCCATTTATGGACTAGTGCAAGCATCTCGGAGTTGGAATATACGCTTTGATAGTGTGATCAAAGCATATGGTTTTATACAGACTTTTGGAGAGGCCTGTATTTACAAGAAAGTGAGTGGGAGCTCTGTAGCATTTCTAATATTATATGTGGATGACATATTATTGATTGGAAATGATATAGAATTTCTGGATAGCATAAAAGGATACTTGAATAAGAATTTTTCAATGAAGGACCTCGGTGAAGCTGCTTATATATTGGGCATCAAGATCTATAGAGATAGATCAAGACGCTTAATTGGACTTTCACAAAGCACATACCTTGATAAAGTTTTGAAGAAGTTAAAAATGGATCAGTCAAAGAAAGGGTTCTTGCCTGTATTACAAGGTGTGAAGTTGAGTAAGACTCAATGCCCGACCACTGCAGAAGATAGAGAGAAAATGAAAGTCATTCCCTTTGCCTCAGCCATAGGTTCTATCATGTATGCAATGCTGTGTACCAGACCTGATGTGTGCCTTGCTATAAGTTTAGCAGGGAGGTACCAAAGTAATCCAGGTGTGGATCACTGGACATCGGTCAAGAAGATCCTGAAATACCTGAAAAGGACTTAGGATATGTTTCTCGTTTATGGAGGTGACAAAGAGCCCATCGTAAATGGTTACGTTGACGATAGCTTTGACACTGATCCGGATGACTCTAAGTCACAAACCGGATACGTATTTATATTGAATGGTGGAGCTGTCAGTTGGTGCAGTTCCAAGCAAAGCGTCGTGGCGGGATTTATGTGTGAAGCGGAGTACATAGCTGCTTTGGAAGCAGCAAATGAAGGAGTCTGGATGAAGGAGTTCATATCCGATCTAGGTGTAATACCTAGTGCATCGGGTCCAATGAAAATCTTTTGTGACAATACTGGAGCAATTGCCTTAGCGAAGGAATCCAGATTTCAAAAAAGAACCAAACACATCAAGAGACGCTTCAACTCCATCCACGATCAAGTCAAGGAGGGAGACATAGAGATTTGCAAAATACATATGGATCTGAATGTTGCAGACCCGTTGACTAAGCCTCTTCCACGAGCAAAACATGATCAGCACCAAGACTCCATGGGTGTTAGAATCATTACAATGTAATCTAAATTATTGACTCTAGTGCAAGTGGGAGACTGAAGGAAATATGCCCTAGAGGCAATAATAAAGTTGTTATTTATATTTCCTTATATCATGATAAATGTTTTATTATTCATGCTAGAATTGTATTAACTGGAAACTTGATACATGTGTGAATACATAGACAAAACAAAGTGTCCCTAGTATGCCTCTACTTGACTAGCTCGTTAATCGTAGATGGTTAAGTTTCCTAACCATAGACATGTGCTGTCATTTGATGAACGGGATCACATCATTAGGAGAATTATCGTTGAGTTTTATTGCTATTGCTTTCTTCATGACTTATACATATTCCTCTGACTATGAGATTATGCAACTCCCGAATACCGGAGGAACACCTTGTGTGCTATCAAACGTCACAACGTAACTGGGTGATTATAAAGATGCTCTACAGGTGTTTCGAAGGTGTCTGTTGGGTTGGCATAGATCGAGATTAGGATTTGTCACTCCAAGTATCGGAGAGGTATCTCTGGGCCCTCTCAGTAATGCACATCTTATGAAGCCTTGCAAGCAATGTGACTAATGAGTTAGTTACGGGATGATGCACTACGGAACGAGTAAAGAGACTTGCCGATAATGAGAATGAACTAGGTATGATGATACCAACGATCGAATGTCGGGCAAGTAACATACCGATGACAAAGGGAATAACGTATGTTGTTATGCGGTTTGATCGATAAAGATCTTCGTAGAATATGTAGGTGCCAATATGAGCATCTAGGTTCCGCTATTAGTTATTGACCGGAGAAGTGTCTCGGTCATGTCTACATAGTTCTCGAACCCGTAGGATCCGCACGCTTAATGTTCGATGACGATTTGTATTATGAGTTATGTGTTTTGATGACCGAAGTTTGTTCAGAGTCCCGGATGAGATCACGGACATGACGAGGAGTCTCGAAATGGTCGAGACATAAAGATTGATATATTGGAAGGCTATATTCGGATATCGGAATGGTTCCGGAGAAGCATCTGGGCAATGCATGCAGCTATTTTATTATTTATTCACAAATACCTTACAAAGTAATACATCAGTAAGTCTGAAGCCACCATCTTGGCAACATCTATCGCTACTCCTATCCAGTTGATGAAAGGGTGCCGATAGTCCGAGCCGAATACCAAATAGACCTCGCACCAAAACCTAATATCTAAAGCCGAAGCCCCCAACCAAGCTGCTTGCCAGGTCTGGGGCACACACCGGTCCGGCACACTCTCAGAGTCCGCCGCCGCCGTCTTACACCGATCCATATTCAAAGCAGGTACTGACGCATCGACCATGCCAGGCCTGCCGTCGACGCCAGACAATGCCACCTCCCTACGCATGTCCGTTAAGACACATCCGACGCCGAGACTCTGCTGCACCATATCGCCGGGACCCGCCGTCATCGACGTGGTAGATGCCACTCCGCACCACCTCCTGATCCATATCGCCTCCAACGCCAATCGAATGGTGTCCACCAGCCACATAGCTACCAAGGCGGCGCCTTCAAGAAGGGAACGACGCCAGAGACGCCATCGCCGCCCACCGCAGTTAGGGATTTCAACCAGGAGACAAAAGGGTGTGGTGGAGGTATAGGTATATCCGACGAGCCTCTCCATGGAGAAGAAACGGCGCCCTCGGGCGTCGCCGACCAGGGCCGGCTAAAGATTTCTCCCGATCAGAATCCCACCTCCAGCTCCATCCGCATCGAGGATCAGCAAGCCACACAACGCGACCCAAATATGTACGGAGGAAAGCACACCGAGCATGGCGGAGGAGGCGACTAGATCCACCGGCCACCGGCCGCCGCCGGATGAGCCCCTTCCCAGCCGGATCTACCGCAAGCAGGCCAAGCCGATCAGGGTCGCCGGCCACCACCGCGCCGCACACTAGGCCGCCGTTCGCGGGTGTCCGCAGCAGCAGATACATCTCCAACATATCTATAATTTTTTATTGTTCCATGCTATTATATTATCTGTTTTGGACGTTTTATATGCATTAATATGCTATTTTATATTATTTTTGGGACTAATCTATTAACCTAGAGCCCAGTGCAAGTTCCTGTTTTTTCCTTGTTTTTGAGTTTCGCAGAAAAGGAATACCAAACGGAGTCCAAACGGAATGAAATCTTCGCGATGATTTTTCTTGGACCAGAAGACAACGAGAAGAATTGCAGATGAAGTCGGAGGAGCCACGAGGCGGCCACAAGGACGGAGGGTGCGCCCCCCAACCTTGTGGGCCCCCCATGACTCCCCTGACCTAATTATTTCGCCTATATATTTTGAAATATCACCAAACCACCAGAGGCATCCACGAAAACACTTTTCCACCGCCGCAACCTTCTGTACCGGTGAGATCCCATCTAGGGACCTTTTCCGGCACCCTGCTAGAGGGGGATTCGATCACGGAGGGCTTCTACATCTACTCTATTGCCCTTCCGATGAAGCGTGAGTAGTTTACCACAGACCTAAGGGTCCATAGCTAGTAGCTAGATGGCTTCTTCTCTCCCTTTGATAATAAATACCATGTTCTCCTCGATGTTCTTGGAGATCTATTCGATGTAATAATTTTTTGCGGTGTGTTGGCCGAGATTTGATGAATTGTGGATTTATGATCAGCTTATCTATGAATATTATTTGAATCTTCTCTGAATTATTTTATGCATGATTTGATATCTTTGTAATTCTTTTCGAATTATTGGTTTGGTTTGGCCAACTAGAATGGTTTTTCTTGCAATGGGAGAAGTGCTTAGCTTTGGGTTCAATCTTGCTGTGTCCTTTCCCAGTGACAGTAGGGGCAGTAAGGCACGTATTGTATTGTTGTCATCGAGGATAAAAAGATGGGGTTTTCATCATATTGCTTGAAATAATTCCTCTACATCATGTCATCTTACTTAATGCGTTACTTCGTTCTTTATGAACTTAATATTCTAGATGCATGCTGGATAGCGGTCGATGTGTGGAGTAATAGTAGTAGATGCAGAATTGTTTCGGTCTACTTGACACTGACATGATGCCTATATTCATGATCATTGCCTTAGATATCATCATAACTTTGCGCTTTTCTATCAATTGCTCGGCAGTAATTTGTTCACCCACCGTATTATTTGTGTGACGCCCCCGGCCCGACCGTGCACTAATCATACACGCAAATGCACATGATCAAGCCTAAGGACTCACAGGAAGATATCACAACACAACTCTAAAACATAAATAAAGTCATACAAGTTTTATATTACAAGCCAGGGGCCTCGAGGGCTCGAATACATAAGCTGGCGAACAAGCGTCAGCGGAAGCATCAGATATCTGAGTACAGATATTAAGAAAGAAACAGAAAGTCCTTTAGAAAGGCGGGGCAAAATAAAACACTACGATCGAAAGGCGAAGGCCTCCTGCCTGGGACCCTCCGATCCTACTCCTGGTCGTCAGTCAACTCGTAGAAGTATCCATCCTCGGGGTGGTAGTAGTAGTCGATCGACGGCAGGGCAGCTGTCTCAGTGGATCCGTCATCTTGTTACGACAAACTGATATGGGGAGAAAATGTAAACAAAGCAACCGTGAGTACTCAGAAGTACTCAGCAAGCAAGGATCTACACTACATATGCAACATTTTCAAGGGGAGGCTGTATATATGGACTGGGCTGCAGAAATGCCAGAATAGAGAGAAGGCCTAGTCCTATCGAAGACTAGCATCTTCAGCGGTCTTGCAGCAGTAGAAGAGAGTAGAACAGTTCAATATAATGTAGCAGTTTCATTAAGTCTCATCCTCACCCAGAGATCCTTTCTCGACTCCCTGCGAGAAAGCAATCCCAGAGCCATACAGTCATCAACCTCGTCCGGAGATCCCTTCTCGACACCCTGCGAGAAGCAATCCCAGAGCCATATATCCAGGTAACCAGTTCTAAAATTGTATCAATCAGGATACAACTCCGAGTGTCCTTTACCGTAGGACCGGCTATCGATAGAAGTTTTCTTCCCTGCAGGGGTGCACCAACTTACCCAACATGCTCGATTAACTCCGGCCGGACACACTTTCCTAGGTCATGCCCGGCCTCGGCCAAACGACACATCGCAACCCTACCTACAGCTCAGCAGAGAGGTCCCCGCCGGTCTACATCCTAAGCGCAAGGGGGTCTTGGCCATCGCCCCTCGCCCTCCGGGTCGTTGTGAGCAGGGTGGATACCAGCGCCAACGGCACGATCCGACCCGGCCACAATGCTGAACTGGACGTCTGACAAAGCTTTCGGCTGATGCTACGATGCAGAACGCCCATACTATGCCCACATGATGGTTAGTGCTATCAGGCCAGAGACCTGCTCGGATCAAATATCCAAATCGTAAATGGACTAGAGCTTGCGGTAACGAGCAGAGACTCACGAAAGATGTGACCCCGTCGCCCCGTCTCGAGGACTTGCTGCAAGGGTTAAGAATGCCGGGCCGTGCCTCGTATTCACCACTCGGGCACCACACTGGCACCCGTCGTCACAACACTGGCCTCTCAGGCACACGCGGGTACCCCTCAGGGCCGACCCGCCTTTCTAAGTAACAGTGTAAAGTCCAAGTATCCGTGTGTCCATAACATCAGGGGAATCCGAGGTATCACCCTCGTTGGATTCCTACTCGATGTGTCTGTCAAGGTGAACTCGGAGGATTCACCCTCGATGGGTTCACACTTGAGGTGTTGTACGACAGCGTCATTACCGGAAGTGGTGAAGGAGGAATCACCCTCGATGACCACGACCGAATAGCTACTCTACAGAGTTAACATCAGAAGTTCTACATGAGGCTTCACCCTCAGCACTCGATAGTAACGCTGTAGTGTCGTTACCACTAAGGGGGGGGGGGTGATGTGCGGTGTCGGGGCCTGGTCTTCAATCCCGTTGATCGGGTATTCTGACGATCCAGCGCGGCAGTCGGGATAAGTGGGGTCACTGATAGGTCTCTACCCAGCCTAGACTAAACAGTTTAGGATATGCAGGTAATTATCAACAGCAGGTTACAATGAACAGGCTATGCATCAGAATGGGTAAAGCAGCAGCAGCAGCAATTCTAATGCAAGCATGGCAAATTAGAATGGGTGATATCGGGATGATCAAAAGGGGGGGGCTTGCCTGGTTGCTCGACGGCAAGGGCAAGGTTGTCAATGCTGTCTTCGGTCTCCGGAGCTGCGTCGGGATCTATCGAGAGAGAAGAGGGGGAGGAAAAAGTATAAATATAGAGCAAACATGAGCAACGCAAAGTACGTCATGACAATATGCAGTGTCGGGTGTGTCCTAACATATGGTTGCACGTCACTGAGGAAGGGGGAGTCCATCCGGGAATGTTTTCCCGGTTCCGGACATTTGTCAGACAGATGACCGGAGGGGAATGGTTGCATGTTTGGATAGTTAGGGACGTGTGACGGACAAACGGACCGCGCATTCGGATTCGTCTCGTCGTTCTGAGTAACTTTCATGTATAAAGTTTTTCGATCGGAGTTACGGATTAAAAGATATGATTTTCTAAAGTTTTTATTAATTTCTGGAATTTAATTATTTATTTAAATTAAACATTATCCGAAACAGTAAAAGGTGACGTCATCATGACGTAAAGCTGACGTCAGCAGTCAACAGGGGGTTGACCAAAGTCAAACCTGACAGTGGGGCCCACATGTCAGTGAGACAGAGGCATAATTAGTGTTAACTTAATTAAGTTAGGTTAATTAAGGTGGGTGGGGCCTACTGTCAGTGTCTGTTAACTTAATTAATTAACTAATTAGGTTAATTAGCATCTTAATTAGGGTTTTTATTTATTTTAAAACGTTTTAAGGCGGTGGGGCCCGCGTGTCAGCGACACGGGCTGCCCAGTCAGCACCGCTGACTGGTCAAAGGGGAGCCCCGGGCCCACCAGTCAGTGACCCTGGCGGTGGGCCAGACGGGCCACGTCGGCGCCGGCCGCCGGAGATGCGCCGGCGAGCTCGAACGCGGCGCCGAGCTTCGGCGAGCCCGGGTTTCGCCCACAGGGCATCTCCGAGGGCGTGCTTGGGCTCTAACGAACGGGCGCAGCGAGCCGCATCGCGTGGTGGTGGTGGTTGGCCCTGGGGGTGGTCGGAACGACGCCGGCGACGACGGTTGGCGGCGGGGCTCTCGGGTGGTGCACAGGCGTGTGGCTGCAGTGGGCTAGCGAGCAAAGCAAAAGGCGGGGCGGCCTCTACGGCTCACCAGGAGCACGTGGGTGCTGCGGGACCGAGCCGAGCGGCTCCGGGAGCGCAGCAATGGCAGCGACGGCGGCGGACAGAGCACGAGCACGGTGGCGGCGAGCTACGACTACGGGGAGACGCAGGGAGAGAGGGATGAGGATGGGGGTGCTCACGTAGAGCCTGTAGGTGTGCGTAAGCGAGCTCGGGGAGGGCTTGCCGGAGCGAATCGACGACGGCGCGCGGCGGCGATTCAAGGAGGGAGGAGGGCTCGAGGAGGCGCTGCGGTGGCTCCGGGCTTCAGTTAGTTGGCGTAGCCGACGTAGTCGACGTCGAGGAGCACGGTGGGCACGTTCGCGAGGCGGGGCGGTGACGGTGGCCGCGTAGCTCGACCACGGCCGTCCATGGCGGCGTCGGGTGAGGTGGGAGAGAGCGAGGGAGAAAGGGGAGGGGTGCTAGGGTTCGCGAGGGGGAAGCAGGGGGGGCCCTTATACCCAGCGCGCGCGCGGGCGCGCTGTCGAGCGGCGAGCGAGGGGGGCCTGGCCGCGCGCGGCAGGTGCTCGACAGCGCGCGCGTGAGCAGTGCGAGGTGATGGATGGCGCGGGGGTGGGCTGGGCCGCGCTGTAGCAGTAGGCCTAGTGCACAGTGGATCCTTTAGGCCTTTTTCCTTTTCTCTTTTTCTGATTCTTTTCTTTTCTATTCTATTAATTATTTAGGCCCCAAATGGTTTTTGTAAAAAGGGAGACCTAGTCCATAAAAACCAGTGCTTTATACCCTAACACCAAAAACTGGTTTGGGCAAAACATCATTTCATATTTGTTTTAAATAAATTAAAAGGTTACTAAATGTTATTTTCAGCCACTGTTTTAAGTTGTTTGAGTCACTTATCCAATTTTAATAATGTTGTTTACAATTTTAACATAGCCTCTGATTTATCTACTATTTATTGAACATTTTAGTTCTTATGTTGGACAACTTTTATATTTCACTTTCATTTAAATTTGAATTGGAGTTAGGAGTTGAAATGAAATATGATGCAAATGATGATCATGCACTGTTAAACATGATGACATGGCATTATCAAAATGGAATTACTGTGGATAACCACTGGGGGTGTTACAATTTGCTATCTTGAGAGAAGCCTCTAGTGAAACCTATGGCCCCCGGGTCTATTTTCCATCATATAAGTTTCTATTTTCCATCATATTAGTTTCTGATCTACTATTTTGCAATCTTTTACTTTTCGATCTATAAACCAAAAATATCAAAAATATTTACCTTATCGTTTATCTATCTCCATCAGATCTAACTTTTGCAAGTAACCATGAAGGGATTGACAACCCCTTTATCGCGGTGGGTGCTAGTTGTTTGATTATTTGTGCAGGTATTTGGTGATTTGTGCGTTGTCTCCTACTGGATTGATACCTTGGTTCTCAAACTGAGAAAAATACTTATCTCTACTTTGCTGCATCACCCTTTCCTCTTCAAGGGAAAAACCAACGCAAGCTCAAGAAGTAGCAGGAAGAATTTCTGGCGCCGTTGCCGTGGAGATCTACGCCAAGTCAAGACATACCCAGTACCCATCATAAAACTCTCATCTCTTCCATTACATTATTCGCCATTCACCTCTCGTTTTCCTCTCCCCCACTTCTAAAACGATTTTCAAAAAGATTTGCCTTTTTCTTTGCCTTCTTTCTGTTCGATCTTTTGTTTGCTTGTGTTACCACATGCCTTCTTTTTGCTTGCATCTTCGCTTGCTAAAAGTTTATGGATCCTCATCCACTTGCTAATCTTTTTAAGAGATCCAATTATGATGATCCAATTTCTTGTGATTTGAGTGCACTAGATTATCTTTATGAAGTTTTGCTTGAAATTTATGAATCTGAAAATTGTGATGAAGTGGTAAAAGAAGAAATCTATGAAGTGATTCACGATAGCTCATTGGATGAAAAGCATGATTGCAATGGTTCTACTATAAATTCTATTAATGTCCATTGTGTTAATGATATGCAAAACCCTAAGCTTGGGGATGCTAATTTTACTATGTCCACTAGTTGTAACGATCATGATTGGGGTGATTTTTCTTATGATCTTGAAAATTTATTTAAGCCCCATGATGAATATGAGATTGATAATAATGTTTGCAATAATATTGAAAGTGGTTTTGGAAGAGTGTTAACGTTAGATCCCACATATTTGGAGAATGTTCAATCTTATGATTTTTTTTGATAAAAGTGGGTTTGGAGAGGTCACGACTTTAGTTAATGTTAATCCCACTATTTTGGAAGAGTGTCAACTTCGCATGCATGTGGATCGTGTTGAGAATATGTCATGTGATAGCTATATTGTTGAATTTGCTTATGATCCTACATGTAATTATTATGAGAGAGGAAAATATGGTTGTAGAAATTTTCATGTTACTAAATTACCTCTCTTCATGTTGAGATTGCTATCGTCTCTTTCTTCTTCCTTGCATATGCTAGTTTTTGCTTGCCTTGATAATTTGTTTGCTTATAAAATGCCTATGCATAGGAAGTATGTTAGACTTAGATGTGTTTGTCACGTGTTTTATGATGCTCTCTTTGTGCTTCAATTCTTCTCTTTTATGTGAGCATCATTGAAATTATCAATGCCTAGCTAAAAGACTTTAAAGAAAAGCGCTTGTTGGGAGACAACCCAATATTTTTCCTTGCTGTTTTCCAATAAATAATTCATCTAGCCTCTAGTTAGAAGTGGTTTTGTGTTTTAATTAGTGTTTGTGCCAAGTAAGAACTTTGGGATGGCTTACGGTGATAGTTGATTTGATCTTGCTGAAAAACAGAAACTTTTGCGTCCAGTCACAGAATTGTTTAGATTCACTAAATTTTTTACACAGGATTAATATACAAATTGCCTCTGTTGTCCTGTTTTTTTCAGAATTGTTGGAGTTACAGAAGTATTAGAACAATTCATATCTTCGCAGACTGTTCTGTTTTTGACAGATTCTATTTTCTATGTGTTGTTTGCTTATTTTGATGATTCTATGGGTAGTATCGGGGGGTATGAACCATGGAGAAGTTGGAATACAGTAGATATTACACCAATATAAATAAAGAATGAGTTCACAATAGTACCAAAAGTGGTTATTTATTTTCTTATACTAACGGAGCTTATGAGATTTTCTATTGAGTTTTGTGTTGTGAAGTTTTCATGTTTTGGGTAAGGATTTGATGGACTATGGAATAAGGAGAGGCAAGAGCCTAAGCTTGGGGATGCCCAAGGCACCCCAAGGTAATATTGAAGGACAACCAAGAACCTAAGCTTGGGGATGCCCAAGGCACCCCAAGGTAATATTCAAGGACAACCAAGAGCCTAAGCTTGGGGATGCCCCGGAAGGCATCCCCTCTTTCGTCTTCGTCTATCGGTAACTTTACTTCAGGCTATATTTTTATTCACCACATGAAATGTGTTTTGCTTGGAGCGTCTTGTATGATATGAGTCTTTGCTTTTTAGTTTTCCACAATCATCCTTGCTATACACACCTTTTGAGAGGGACACGCATGAATCGTGATTTATTAGAATACTCTATGTGCTTCACTTACATCTTCTGGGATAGGCAATTTTGCTCTAGTCACTAGTAGAAAAAGGCCCATTTGTCCCGGTTCGGGAACCGGGACTAAAGGGTCGCGACTAAAGCCCAACACCTTTAGTCCCGGTTCTTATACGAACCGGAACAGATGGGGCTCCACGTGGCCGCTGCGGCGAGCCCAGAGAGGAGGGCCTTTAGTCCCGGTTGGTAACACCAACCGGGACCAAAGATCATCCACGTGTCAGCAGCTCAGGAGCTAGGGTTTTCGTTTTTTGTTTTGAAAGGGGGAGGGGGTTTGGGGGTTTTGTAGGGTTAATTTAGGGGTTTCATATATTGTGTTAGCTAGCTAATAGCTAGAGAGAAGTGTCCTCTCTTATCTCCGTGCTTGGTCGACGCTACGTACTATACGTATAGAGAGGACTCGACACGCTAGCTAGTAAGCAAATGAAGGAAACCATTAAGTACACAAGATCGTCATGAACATATACAGAGAGAAGTGATCGACCTCCTCCTTCTCCGAGAGATTGGTCGAACAACAAGTTTTCGTATATCTATCCGACGCTACTAGCTACATATATACAATATAAGATCTCTTACAATCCCTAACATCTGATGTCAAGTTTCACATGGTATTCTCCGGCTGGATTGATGACGTGGTCAAGAAAGAATCCCGCCAATTCCTCTTGAATTGCTTTTATGCGATCTTGTGGGAGGAGTTCATCCCGCATCTGCCAAATCTAATTTGAAGAAGGGGGTCAATACATATATATGAATGAAACTCAACACAAATGATGGTAATAAAATAAAATTGTGAATATTATTGCTTACGCACTTCATATTGTTTTTCAGAGTAGCCCCGCTTAGAGGTCATTGCGTTGTAGATGTACTCGCAAACGTAGTATCCACAAAAATTATTCCCGCCTTCCTGCCACAACCACTTTACGAGAAATAGAGGTCAATCAAACTGATAATCAAGCATTATAAATGGTATTGATGAAACTAGCTAGAATCAATGGGAGATGCGCGGAACTAGCTAGTAGTACTTACTTTCGGGTGTGTAAATCGCAGCTCCCCCGGCAGTCCTGGAACTTCTGCGGTGACCACTTTCCAAACCCTGCGAGACAAAGAAAATAATTACTTGATATCAGGAAATGAACAAAGTTGCCGATATGGTGCGATAATGATCGATTGAACTTACTTCTGGAGCATTTCAGTCATGGCCGCATACTCCTTGGGATCTTTTTGTTTTGAGTCTAAGACGGTTACTAGTCCCTGCTCAAGCTTAATCTCAAGAAGAATAAAGTGGAAGCTGCACACGCATGCATAACTCATCAATTACATTACTATAACCTCGAGTAATAATGGAAACCGAATATGCAGAAGACAGTAACACTCACTTGAAGTTGTAAGGAAAGAGTATTTTATCTTTGTTTTGATTTTTAATCAACGATTGTAGCAAGTTGGACTCGGTTTCTTTCGCATTATATTTAACCGTCCATTCATCTATGAGATTTTTGTTAATGAACCCAATATCATAGATTTGTGCATTTCTGCATTCGACGATCTTCAATCTGCATAATATAGTGAGGATAATTATATATACATGCAATGAAAGAGATGAGATATATATAGAGACTTAATTACAGAAGTATAGTACTTACAGACAGTAGCAAGTGATGATTATTTTATCGAGGTCCTTTTGATTGTAAAACTAGAAGAACTCCTCAAATGGAATAGACAACAGATCAATTCCAACGAGGTCGTGCACCTCTTTAACTCTTAGCATCAAAATATCCTTCCCAGACTTGTAGGTGTCCATGTACCACTTATGGAATCTTCGCATCATCGTTGTTAGAGGAGGATCACCAGGTCTGACGAGTGGCTTTCCGTACTGGTATTTGTGTTCGTCCACCTCCATTGTATCAAAATGTGCATCGTCGGGCAGGTAATCACCAGGATTGGTACTGGGCAGCATGCCCGGCAGATTTGCGACGATATCGCTAGACACCTTGAGCGGGGGGCACGATTGGTTCGCATGTTCACCGAGCTGGGGAATTTTGTTCCCACTTCTTTGTTCTTGTAACCTTTTGTCAGTTGAAGTAGTTCCCGACCGGCGCGCTCCTCCCACTGCCTTTTTAAGAGCGTGGACATGGTTGTCATCCGGCGGAGGCGGTGGTGGTCGCTTCAGGTTCTCCAAAGTGCGCTTCAATTTCACCTGATCTATCTTCTCCTCCGGAGGTGGATTTTTCTTTGCAAAAATGTCCTTCACTTCGGCTTCACAGATCTGCACGTTTTCCTCCTAGGTCATCTCATATGGTAACTTCTCTAGAGGGTTGAGAGATGGACCCAATATGTATTGCCTCCCGCCTCTGGCTGTACTGCTAGACGCCGGAGCAGCCAGAGCGGCTGCGGCTGTCTTCCTTTGTTGCTTATGAGGCGGAGAAGGAGGCGGAGTGCTACGATGCGCCGGAGCAGCCGGAGCGGCGGAAGTTGTCTTCCGTTGTTGCTGACGAGGCGGAGGAGGAGGCGGGCTGCTCGGACGCGCCGGCGTAGGCGGAGTGCCGCCACGCGCCGGAGCAGCTGGAGAAGGAGGCGGAGTGCCGCCATGCGCCGGAGCAGCCGGGGAAGGAGGCGGAGTGCCCTGATCACTCACCAGAGGAGGAGGCGAAGGAGGATGCAGAGTGCCCTGACTCGCCAGAGGAGGAGGCGGAGGCATCCAATTCGGAAGGTTGATGAGCTCCTTCCGCCATAGACATGGAGTCTTCAGAGCAAGACCCAGCTGAGTCTCCCCTTCACCGGTACGGTGGTCAAGATCGAGCTCCTCAAATCCCTCCGTTATTTCATCGACCATCACAACATCATAGCCGTCTGGAATCGGAAGGCAGTGAAAAGTTGCACCGGGTTGAGGAGGTGCAACAGAGCTGACAGCCGCCTTGACTTTGAGGTGCTCCCATTGCGCCATAAGGTGGCAATCTTGAGCCTCCGTGATAGCATCCACGGGGTAGCTATGAGCCGTGAAGTGAGGCTGCTGAAGGAGCTCGGTGGAAGCCACGCTGCTTCTCCGCTGAGATGGCGGGGTAGCTTCTAGGGTAGCTTCGGCAGGTCGCTGCCTCTGAACTAGTGCTTGTTCCTCTAGCGCTCGTACCCTTGCATTTAGCTTCTGCAGTTCGGTCTGCTCCACTTTCCTCCTCCTCTCCTGGTTTTTGTGACTGCCTGCGCTGGGAAACCCTTCCTTCCACGCAACGGAGCCTGCCGTGCCTCATGTTAGTCCTGGGTGCTCAGGATTCCTGAGGGCCATTGTGAGCTCGTCGTTCTCTCTGTCGGGAACGAACGTCCCTTGCTGCGCTGCGGCGATATACTTCTGAAGCTTCTTGACGGGTATTTCAAGTTGCTCCTTCGTCCAACGGCACTTCCCTGTTTCAGGGTCCAAGGTTCCCCCAACCCCGAAGAACCAAGTCCTTGAACGGTCTGGCCAGTTCAATGTCTCTGGTTCGACCCCTTTATCAAGCAGGTCCTTCTCAGCCTTGTCCCACAACGGCCAGGCTTTGAGGTAGCCACCTGACCCGTGCGATGGTGATGCTCCTTCTTTGCAGCATTTTTCTTGTTTGTTGCTGACATCTTCTTACTCTTCTCCGATGTCTTGTGGGCCACAAATGCGGGCCAGTGATCTCTTATCTTCTCAAATCGGCCGGTGAATTCTGGAGTCTTCCCTTTGTTGACAAACGTTGATTTCAACTCATTCTTCCACCTCCTGAATAGATCTGCCATCTTCTTAAGAGCATGAGCCTTGACCAATGGCTCTATAACTGGCTTATCCGGATCCTCCTCTGGCGGTATGGTGAAATTTGCCTTCAGCGCGGTCCAAAGATCATCTTTCTGTCTATCGTTGACAAAAGACACTTGAGGGTATTCGCTCTTAGGCTTATTCCATTGGTGGATGCTGATCGGGATCATGTCCCTAACAAGAACCCCGCACTGAGCAGAAAATGCTTCCTTGGTCCGGCTGGGTTCAATCGGTTGGCCATCGCCCTTGATTGCTGTGATCGTGAACCTTTCATCCTGGCGCAACCTTTTCTTCGGGCCTCGTCTCGTTACCGAAGTTTGGCTCGATCCGGAGGGCTAGAAAAGAAGAAAGAAGAGAGTTAATATGTGTACATACCAAAACAATTAATGCATCAATTAGCTAGTCAGCACAGGCTTAATTAATATATATACCTCGCCGGACTTTGCAACATCTCCTTCCTCCGTTCGCTCACCGGAGCAGTCATCACGGTCTCCTTCTTCCACCGGCATTCCGTCACCGGAGCCATCATAATCATGTCCTTCCACCTCCATTGTTCGATCACCGGAGCCTGCTTCACCCTCTCCTTCCAGACCATCGGTGTCGTTGAGAAATGACTAGACATCACCTCCGCCAAGGATTATGTCCCCCAACAACTGTTATGCTTCGATGTCTCGGTGCTCCATAGTTTCTGCAAATATTACAACATGGCAATTAATATACAAACATGACAGATGGATATATTAGTGCAAACGTAGACCTAACTAGCTCGACGCTTCTATGGTTTGGGGTGGCCTCGAAAATGCTTCTAGGGTTTGGGGTGGCTTAGGCAACGCTTCTAGGGTTTGGGGTGGCCTCGACAATGCTTATAGGGTTTGGGTCGGACCGCCTCTCTCATGAATGTCCGACGTCCGGACCGACAAGGGATTTAACAAAATGACACCATTCTGGATGTGCAGAAAATGGTCCATATTTTTCCTGATCTCATCTACTCTTCTATATGTCACGTTGTCTAGTGTCAAAGAATTCAAGAAAACCATGACTTCATCATTAGCCAGAAATGACAGGCGTATAATGGTACGAAGCTCTTCAAAGTTGTTTTGGAACGGAGTTCCCGATAGAATAATTCCCTTTTTTGTACAAAGTTCAGCAAGAGCCTTCCGAATATCGCTATTTGGAAGGCTTTTGCTGAAATTCGTACCAAAAGGAGAATTATTCTATCCGGAACTCCGTTCCAAAACAACTTTGAAGAGCTTCGTAGCATCATACGCCTGTTACTTCTGACTAATGATGAAGCCATGGATTTCTTCAATACTTTGACACACAACGTGACATATAGAAGAATATATATATAGATGAGATCAGAAAAAAATTGGATCAACTTGTGCACATCCATAATGGGGGCATTCTTGATAAATCTATATATGTCAAAATTCAAACTTTGACATATGATCAAATGTTGCATATGTCAAAATTCAAACTTTGACATATGATCAAACTTTGATATATGATCAAATGTTGCATATGTCAAAATTCAAACTTTGACATATGATCAAACTTTGATATATGTCCACCGTGATATAAAATAATACATAGACTTCTTCGGGCGAGAGGGGGTTGATCGACGTCCCCCCTCATGTCGAAGTTACCGGAGTTATCTTCTAGTGGTTTGGGTGGCCTCGAGAGTTTGTCGGGTAGGGGAGGGAGGGGGTAGGAGATCCCCCCCCCCCTCATGTCAAAGTTATCGGGGAGGGGGTATATCGACCCCCCCCCCCCTCATGTCGAAGTTATCAGGGAGGGGCTATATCGACAACGACATACATATAGCCACATACATATAAAAAAATTCTATGAACATCCATACATACATATAGCCACATACATATATATGGCTATCAAAAAAAATTCGTCATATAAAAAAAATGTTATCGGGGAGGGGGTATATCGCAAACTTTGACATAAATGACTTTGATCATGCACAATTTTCCTATACATACACAATATGAACATATACATAAATTGACAAAGAAAATTCTATGAACAAAAAAAAATCATAAAAATTCTATGAACATAAAAATTATAACTTTTGCATATTCTTTGCATATGAACATACATACATTTTCTTATTTTTTCTTAAATGTAACTTTTGCATATATGAACATACATACATAAATTATACATACATGGAAAAAAATTTCTATGAACAAAAAAAAACATCATATATGAACATTTTGTATATACATCCATATCCATCCATCCATACATACATACATACATGGACAAAAAAATGCTATGAACAAAAACATCAATTTTGGTCCAATCTTGGCATTGAACTACAACCCAATTTTTCCTTGCTTAAAAAATTCTGAATTTTTTACAACTTGTAGTCCTTCCAACTAAACCCTTATGTCCAGAAGGGCAGCCCCAATTTCATCTAGCAAGTCCACCGAAAAAATTCATGTAGTATCTGTCCAGCACTAAATTTTAATAAAACTTGCACTAAGAAGTTTTTCCTTTTATCAAACCAACTTAACCATCTTCACTAACATCCAAGGAGACATCATCCTGCCAAGTTTCACATAAAACAAAGTTCCCAGCAAGCCCTAGCATTTCATCAAACACCTTGTGGACATGGCTGAAACTTTGCACTGAACCAACTTCACCATCATCACATACATGGAGGAAGAACAGAGGAGAGGGGTGGGAGGGAGGAGGGAGTACCGGCCTGGCCGGCGGGCACTGGTGCGGCGGCGTTGACGGTAGGGTAGGGGCGTGGCGGGGCGTCGGGGCAGGGCAGGGGCATGGCGGCGTCGGCGTCGAGGTCGAGGCAGGGGCGCACGGCGTCGACGTCGGGGCAGGGCAGGGGCGCGGGGCGATGGCGACGAGGAGCGGGCGGCGACGGCGAGCACGGGCAGCCTGGCGGCGTCGATAAGCTCGGCGTCGTCGGGGGGGCAAATGGTCGATGAAAACCGAAAAATTCCTAAGTCCTGCTTATATACACAGAGCATTGGTCCCGGTTCGTGGCACAAACCGGGACGAATGCCACCCTTTGGTCCCGGTTAGTGCCACCAACCGGGACCAAAGGTCTCTTTTTAGCAGCCCAATGGGCGGGAAATAGAGACCTTTGGTCCCGGTTGGTGGCACGAACTGGGACCAAAGGGGGGGCATTGGTCCCGGTTTGTTCCACCAACCGGGACCAATGCACCCCTTTTGTTCCGGTTGGTGCTACCTACCGGGACCAAAGGCCTGGCGCTAGCGCGGTGCGGTGGGATGTTTAGTCCCACCTCGCTAGTTGAGAGAGCTCGAGAGTGGTTTATAGGCGCTGCTGCGCCGACCCTCTCGAGCTCCTCTCAACAACAGGCTTTCAGGCCTTCTCTGCTACTCTTTGCCCGTGGGCCTGCTGTGCCTCTGCGGCCCTGAATCCTGGGCGATGGATGGGTTTCTAGTCGTATTCAGGTCGTGGTGGCCTAGTAGGTGGCATTTTTTTTAATTTTTTTCTAGTTTTTTTGTTTTCTTTTTTGCTTTATTTATTTTATTTTGTATCTACTTACAACAAAATACAAACTGTTTTTCACTGATTCTTTTTGCATTTAGGTAATAAAAATTATAAACTTGCTGTTAGTGCCATTAGTTTTCCAATTTGAATAGTTTAAATTTGAATTCTTTGAAATTTGTGTGAATCACTAGTTTGTGATTAACTTTACTATAAAAATAGATTTTGGAGTGATTCTTTTTCCTACTATTTAATATTACTGTGTTTTATCATTATATTCAAAAACAGTTTTTGTTATTTTAGTTTCTAACAAAAAAATCTTTATGATAATTCCTTTTTGCTATTAAGTTTTCTAAACAAAAACATTCTTTATGGAAAATTCTTTTTGCTTTTAATGTTTTGAACAGAAAATACTTTGATAATTTTAGTTGCATAAATTTTAGTTGATTCCTTTTGCTATTAGAGTTTCATTAAAGTTTTCTAGTTCATTCTTTTTTCTATTAGAGTTTCATTAAAGTTTTCTAGTTCATTCTTTTAGTTTATTATTTTTGCTATTAGAGTTTCATAAAAGTTGAGAGGGTTACGGCAAAAACTAGATGCACTTCGTGTACAAAAATGGACAATCTCTTTCGAAGTATCAGGGTTTCGGACGAAAACTCATCTGTTACAAAGGGATTTCATTTTTTTGAACTTATTTGAACTCCAGACTTTTTGTGTGTTCAAAATGAACCATTCAAAGCCACATCATCAATTTTCAACCCTCTCCAACTTCATCTGTTATTTTTCATGCATTTACTGATTTTTTTTTGAGCTAAATGACCCTGAAATTGAAAAGCACTTCAGATGAACTCTGAAGAGGATGAAAATTGGCATGGTATCATCATTTCACCCACATAGCATGTGCTAAAAAGTTGAGAGGGTTACGGCAAAAACAGGATGCACTTCGTGTACAAATGGACATCTCTTTCGAAGTATCAGGGTTTCGGACGAAAAACTCATCTGTTACAAAGGGATTTCATTTTTTGAACTTATTTGAACTCCAGACTTTTTGTGTGTTCAAAGTGAACCATTCAAAGCCACATCATCAATTTTCAACCCTTTCTAACTTCATATGTTATTTTTCATGCATTTACTGATTTTTTTGAGCTAAATGACCCTGAAATTGAAAAGCACTCCAGATGAACTCTAAAGAGGTTGAAAATTGGCATGTTATCATTATTTCACCAACATAGCATGTGCTAAAAAGTTGAGAGGGTTACGGCAAAAACTGGATGCACTTCGTGTACAAAATGGACAATCTCTTTCGAAGTATCAGGGTTTCGGACGAAAACTCATCTGTTACAAAGGGATTTCATTTTTTTGAACTTATTTGAACTCCAGACTTTTTGTTTGTTCAAAATGAACCATTCAAAGCCACATCATCAATTTTCAACCCTTTCTGACTTCATCTGTTATTTTTCAGGCATTTACTGATTTTTTCAGCTAAATGACCCTGAAATTGAAAAGCACTTCACATGAACTCTGAAGAGATTGAAAATTGGCATGATATCATCATTTCACCCACATAGCATGTGCTAAAAAGTTGAGAGGGTTACGGAAAAAACTGGATGCACTTCGTGTACAAAATGGACAATCTCTTTCGAAGTATCAGGGTTTCGAACAAAAACTCATCTGTTAGAAAGGGATTTCATTTTTTTAAACTTATTTGAACTCCAGACTTTTTGTGTGTTCAAAATGAACTATTCAGAGCCACATCATCAATTTTCAACCCTTTCTGACTTCATCTGTTATTTTTCATGCATTTACTGGTTTTTTGAGCTAAATGACCCTGAAATTGAAAAGCACTTCACATGAACTCTGAAGAGGTTGAAAATTGGCATGATATCATCATTTCACCCACATAGCATGTGCTAGAAAGTTGAGAGGGTTACGGCAAAAACTGGATGCACTTCGTGTACAAAATGGACAATCTCTTTCGAAGTATCAGGGTTTCGGACAAAAACTCATCTGTTACAAAGGGATTTCATTTTTTTGAACTTATTTGAACTCTAGACTTTTTCTGTGCTCAAAATGAAACATTCAAAGCCACATCATCAATTTTCAACCCTTTCTGACTTCATCTGTTATTTTTCATGCATTTACTGATTTTTTTGAGCTAAATGACCCTGAAATTGAAAAGCACTTCACATGAACTCTGAAGAGGTTGAAAATTGGCATGATATCATCATTTCACCCACATAGCATGTGCTAAAAAGTTGAGAGGGTTATTACGGCAAAAACTGGATGCACTTCGTGTACAAAATGGACAATCTCTTTTGAAGTATCAGGGTTTCGGACAAAAACTCATCTGTTACAACGGGATTTCATTTTTTTGAACTTATTTGAACTCCAGACTTTTTGTGTGCTCAAAATGAACCATTCAAAGCCATATCATCAATTTTCAACCCTTTCTGACTTCATCTGTCTTCACTTTTTCTTCGCTTGTGTCCTTTGCTTATTGCGCCGTAACCATGGATATTCTTCATCGCTTAACAGGGTGCTTGGGTCAACCTTGACTTTGAAGGGGGGAATTTCATGAAACTTTTCATAATCTTCAGACATGTCTGTCTTACCCTCCACTCCCACGATGTCTCTTTTCCCTGAAAGAACTATGTGGCGCTTTGGCTCATCGTATGATGTATTCGCTTCCTTATCTTTTCTTTTTCTCGGTTTGGTAGACATGTCCTTCACATAGAAAACCTGTGCCACATCATTGGCTAGGACGAATGGTTCGTCTGTGTACCCAAGATTGTTCAGATCCACTGTTGTCATTCCGTAATGTGGCTCTACCTGTACCCCGCCTCCTGACAGATTGACCCATTTGCACTTAAACAAAGGGACCTTAAAATCATGTCTGTAGTCAAGTTCCCATATGTCCACTATGTAACCATAATATGTGTCCTTTCCCCTCTTGGTTGCTGCATCAAAGCGGACACCGCTGTTTTGATTGGTGCTCTTTTGATCTTGGGCGGTCGTGTAAAATGTATTCCCATTTATCTCGTATCCTTTGTAAGTCAATACAGTCGAAGATGGTCCCCAGGACAACAAGTACAGCTCATCAGAAACAGTGTTGTCACCTCTGAGACGTGTTTCCAACCAACTGCCGAAAGTCCTGATGTGTTCACATGTAATCCAGTCGTCACACTGCTCCGGGTGTTTGGAGCGCAGAATGTTCTTGTGTTCATCGACATACGGGGTCACCAAGGTAGAGTTCTGTAGAACTGTGTAGTGTGCTTGAGACCAAGAATGCCCGTCCCTGCATATTATTGAGTCCCCTCCTAGCGTGCCTTTTCCAGTCAGTCTCCCCTCATACCGCGATTGAGGGAGACCAATCTTCTTAAGGTCAGGAATGAAGTCAACACAAAACCCAATGACATCCTCTGTTTGATGGCCCATGGAGATGCTTCCTTCAGGCCTAGCACGGTTACCGACATATTTCTTTAGGACTCCCATGAACCTCTCAAAGGGAAACATATTGTGTAGAAATACGGGGCCCAAAACGACAATCTCGTCGACTAGATGAACTAGGACGTGCATCATGATATTGAAGAAGGATGGTGGGAACACCAGCTCGAAACTGACAAGACATTGCGCCACATCACTCCTTAGCCTTGGTATGATTTCTGGATCGATCACCTTCTGAGAGATTGCATTGAGGAATGCACATAGCTTCACAATGGCTAATCGAACGTTTTCCGGTAGAAGCCCCCTCAATGCAACCGGAAGCAGTTGCGTCATAATCACGTGGCAGTCATGAGACTTTAGGTTCTGGAACTTTTTCTCTGCGATATTTATTATTCCCTTTATATTCGAAGAGAAGCCAGACGGGACCTTCATACTGAGCAGGCATTCAAAGAAGATTTCCTTCTCTTCTTTGGTAAGAGCGTGGCTGGCAGGACCTTCATACTGCTTTGGAGGCATGCCGTCTTTTTCGTGCCAACGTTGCAGGTCCTCCCGTGCCTCCGGTGTATCTTTTGTCTTTCCATACACGCCCAAGAAGCCTAGCAGGTTCATGCAAAGGTTCTTTGTCATGTGCATCACGTTGATTGAAGAGCGGACCTCTAGGTCTTTCCAGTAGGGTACGTCCCAAAATATAGATTTCTTCTTCCACATGGGAGCGCGTCCCTCGGCGTCATTCGGAACAGATAGTCCGCCGGGACCCTTTCCAAAGATTACGTGTAAATCATTGACCATAGCAAGTACGTGATCACCGGTACGCATGGCGGGCTTCTTCCGGTGATCTGCCTCGCCTTGGAAATGCTTGCCTTTCTTTCGACATTGATGGTTGGTCGGAAGAAATCGACGATGCCCCAGGTACACATTCTTCCTGCATTTGTCCAGGTATATACTTTTGGTGTCAGCTAAACAGTGCGTGCAGGCGTGGTATCCCTTGTTTGTCTGTCCTGAAAGGTTACTAAGAGCAGGCCAATCATTGATGGTTACAAACAACAACGCATGCAGGTCAAATTCCTCCTGTCTGTGCTCATCCCACACACGTACACCGTTTCCATTCCACAGCTGTAAAAGTTCTTCAACTAATGGCCTTAGGTACACATCAATGTCGTTGCCGGGTTGCTTAGGGCCTTGGATGAGTACTGGCATCATAATGAACTTCTGCTTCATGCACAGCCAAGGAGGAAGGTTATAGATGCATAGAGTTACGGGCCAGGTGCTGTGATTGCTGCTCTGCTCCCCAAAAGGTTTAATGCCATCCGCGCTTGAACCAAACCATACGTTCCTTGCGTCACCTGCAAACTCCTCCCAGTACTTTCTCTTGATTTTTCTCCACTGCGACCCGTCAGCGGGTGCTCTCAACTTCCCGTCTTTCTTACGGTCCTCTCTGTGCCTTCACATCAACTTGGCATGCTCTTTGTTTCTGAACAGACATTTTAACCGTGGTATTATAGGAGCATACCACATCACCTTCGCAGGAACCCTCTTCCCGGGGGGCTCGCCGTCAACATCACCAGGGTCATCTCGTCTGATCTTATACCACAATGCACCGCATACCGGGCATGCGTTCAAATCCTCGTACGCACCACGGTACAGGATGCAGTCATTAGGGCATGCATGTATCTTCTGCACCTCCAATCCTAGAGGGCATACGACCTTCTTTGCTGCGTACGTACTGTCGGGCAATTCGTTATCCTTTGGAAGCTTCTTCTTCAATATTTTCAATAGCTTCTCAAATCCTTTGTCAGGCACAGCATTCTCTGCCTTCCACTGCAGCAATTCCAGTACGGTACCGAGCTTTGTGTTGCCATCTTCGCAATTGGGGTACAACCCTTTTTGGTGATCCTCTAACATGCGATCGAATTTCAGCTTCTCCTTTTCACTTTCGCACTGTCTCCTTGCATCAACAATGACCCGGCGGAGATCATCATCGGGCACATCATCTGGTTCCTCTTGATCTTCAGCTTCCCCCGTTGCAGCATCACCGTATTCAGGGGGCACATAGTTGTCATCGTCCTCTTCTTCTTCGTTGTCTTCCATCATAACCCCTATTTCTCTGTGCCTGGTCCAAACATTATAGTGTGGCATGAAACCCTTCTCAAGCAGGTGGGTGTGAAGGATTTTCCGGTTAGAGTAAGACTTTGTATTCCCATATATAGGGCATGGACAACACATAAAACCATTCTGCTTGTTTGCCTCAGCCACTTCGAGAAAATTATGCACGCCCTTAATGTACTCGGAGGTGCGTCTGTCACCGTACATCCATTGCCGGTTCATCTGCGTGCATTATATATAATTAAGTGTGTAAAAAACCGGCGACGAGAATTTTTTTCTTTTAGAAAGAAGATAAGAACAAGAGGCTCACCACGGTTATGCCGGCGACGAGATCGGCGCGGGCGATCGACGGCGGTGAAGACGGGGACGGGACGTGACGGACCGGTAAACCTAGACAAATCTTAAGGAAAATGGAGCTTCAAGGTCGAGCTTCGAGAGGAGAAAGCTTAACTAGTGTGGCTTGGGCATTTCATCAAACACCTCATGTGCATAGGAGGTGAGCTAGAGCACCACAAAGCTCTCCCCTCGCCGGCCAGAAAAAACCGAGCAGTGTGGAGTGCTCTGCTCGCCGGTGATGGGTATATATAGCCACCTCATTGGTCCCGGTTCGTGCGTGGAACCAGGACTAAAGGCCCCCCTTCTGTCCCGGTTCAAGCCACGAACCGGGACCAATGGATGTGGGCCAGGAGCGAGGCCCATTGGTCCCGGTTCGTGCGAAGAACCGGGACAAATGGGTCCAGACTAACCGGGACCAATGCCCACGAGGCCCCGGCCGGCCCCCTGGGTGCATGAACCGGGACGTATGCCCACCATGGGTCCCGGTTCGTGACTGAACCGGGACTAATGGGCTAGGCTGGCCCGAACCAAAGCCCTGTTTTCTACTAGTGAGTGCTTCACTTATATCTTTTTAGAGCACGGCGGTGGTTTTATTTTAAAGAAATTAATGAACTCTCATGCTTCACTTATATTATTTTGACAGTCTTTAAACAGCATGGTAATTTGCTTTGGTTATAAATTTAGTCCTAATATGATAGACATCCAAGAGGGATATAATAAAAACTTTCATATAAAGTGCATTGAATACTATGAGAAGTTTGATTCCTTATGATTGTTTTGAGATATGCAGATGGTGATATTAGAGTCATGCTAGTGAGTAGTTGTGAATTTGAGAAATACTTGTGTTAAAGTTTGTGATTCCCGTAGCATGCACGTATGGTGAACCGTTATGTGATGAAGTCGGAGCATGATTTATTTATTGATTGTCTTCCTTATGAGTGGCGGTCGGGGACGAGCGATGGTCTTTTCCTACCAATCTATCACCCTAGGAGCATGCGCATAGTACTTTATTTCGATGACTAATAGATTTTTGTAATAAGTATGTGAGTTCTTTATGACTAATGTTGAGTCCATGGATTATACGCACTCTCACCCTTCCACCATTGCTAGGCTCTCTAGTGCCGCCCAACTTTCGCCGGTAACATAAACCCACCAAATACCTTCCTCAAAACATCCACCATACCTACCTATTATGGCATTTCCATAGCCATTCCGAGATATATTGCCATGCAACTTTCCACCATTCCGTTTATTATGACACACATCATCATTGTCATATTGCTTTGCATGATCATGTAGTTGACATCGTATTTGTGGCAAAGCCACCGTTCATAATTCTTTCATACATGTCACTCTTGATTCATTGCACATCCCGGTACACCGCCGGAGGCATTCATATAGAGTCATATTTTGTTCTAAGTATCGAGTTGTAATTCTTCAGTTGTAAATAATAAAAGTGTGATGATCATCATTATTAGAGCATTGTCCCATGTGAGGAAATGATGATGGAGACTATGATTCCCCCACAAGTCAGGATGAGACTCCGGACGAAAAAAAAAGAGGCCAAAAAAATGAGAGAAGGCCCAACAAAAAAAAGAGAGAAAAGAGAGAAGGGGCAATATTACTATCCTTTTACCACACTTGTGCTTCAAAGTAGCACCATGATCTTCATGATAGAGAGTCTCCTATGTTGTCACTTTCATATACTAGTGGGAATTTTTCATTATAGAACTTGGCTTGTATATTCCAATGATGGGCTTCCTTAAATTGCCCTAGGTCTTCATTAGCAAGCAAGTTGGATGCACACCCACTTAGTTTTGTTTTTGAGCTTTCATAAACTTATAGCTCTAGTGCATCCGTTGCATGGCAATCCCTACTCACTCACATTGATATCTATTGATGGGCATCTCCGTAGCCCGTTGATACACCTAGTTCATGTAAGACTATCTCCCTCTTTTTTGTCTTCTCCACAACCACCATATTCTATTCCACCTATAGTGCTATGTCCATGGCTCACGCTCATGTATTGCGTGAAAGTTAAAAAAGTTTGAGAACATCAAAAGCTTGAAACAATTGCTTGGCTTGTCATCAGGGTTGTGCATGATTTGAATATTTTGTGTGATGAAGATGGAGCATAGCCAGAATATATGATTTTGTAGGGATAAGCTTTCTTTGGCCATGTTATTTTGAGAAGACATAATTGCCTTGTTAGTATGCTTGAAGTATTATTATTTTTATGTCAATATTAAACTTTTGTTTTGAATCAAATGGACCTGAACATTCATGCCACAATAAAGAAAATTACAAGGATAAATATGTTAGGTAGCATTCCACATCAAAAATTCTGTTTTTATCATTTACCTACTCGAGGACGAGCAGGAATTAAGCTTGGAGATGCTTGATACGTCTCCAACGTATCTATAATTTTTGATTGTTCCATGCTATTATATTATATGTTTTGGATGTTTTATATGCATTAATATGCTATTTTATATTATTTTTGGGACAAACCTATTAACCTAGAGCACAGTGCCAGTTCCTGTTTTTTCCTTGTTTTTGAGTTTCGCAGAAAAGGAATACCAAACGGAGTCCAAACGGAATGAAACCTTCGCGATGATTTTTCTTGGACCAGAAGACACCCAGGAGACTTGGAGTTCAAGTCGGAGGAGCCACGAGGGGACCACAAGGACAGAGGGCGCGCCCCCCACCCTTGTGGGCCCCCCGTGACTCCCCTCACCTAATTCTTTCGCCTATATATTCTCAAATATCCCCAAACCACCAGAGGCATCAACGAAAACACTTTTGCACCGCCGCAACCTTCCGTACCCGTGAGATCCCATCTAGGGACCTTTTTCGGCACCCTGCCGGAGGGGGATTCGATCACGGAGGGCTTCTACATCAACTCTATTGCCCTTCCGACGAAGCGTGAGTAGTTTACCACAGACCTACGGGTCCATAGCTAGTAGCTAGATGTCTTCTTCTCTCTCTTTGATTCTCAATACCATGTTCTCCTCGATGTTCTCGGAGATCTATTCGATGTAATACTTTTTTGCGGTGTGTTTGCCAAGATCTGATGAATTGTGGATTTATGCTCAGCTTATCTATGAATATTATTTGAATCTTCTCTGAATTCTTTTATGCATGATTTGATATCTTTGTAATTCTCTTCGAATTATTGGTTTGGTTTGGCCAACTAGATTGGTTTTTCTTGCAATGGGAGAAGTGCTTAGCTTTGGGTTCAGTTTTGCGGTGTCCTTTCCCAGTGACAGTAGGGGCAGCAAGGCACGTATTGTATTGCTACCATTGAGGATAAAAAGATGGGGTTTTCATCATATTGCTTGAGTTAATTCCTCTACATCATGTCATCTTACTTAATGCGTTACTCCGTTCTTTATGAACTTAATACTCTAGATGCATGCTGGATAGCGGTCGATGTGTGGAGTAATATTAGTAGATGCAGAATTGTTTCGGTCTACTTGACACGGACGTGATGCCTATATTCATGATCATTGCCTTAGATATCGTCATAACTTTGCGCTTTTCTATCAATTGCTCGGCAGTAATTTGTTCACCCACCGTATTATTTGCTATCTTGAGAGAAGCCTCTAGCGAAACCTATGGCCCCCGGGTGTATTTTCCATCATATTAGTTTCTGATTTACTATTTTGCAATCTTTTACTTTCCGATCTATAAACCAAAAATACCAAAAATATTTACCTTATCGTTATCTATCTCTATCAGATCTCACTTTTGCAAGTAACCATGAAGGGAATGACAACCCCTTTATCGCGTTGGGTGCAAGTTGTTTGATTGTTTGTGCAGGTATTCGGTGATTTGTGCGTTGTCACCTACTGGATTGATACCTTGGTTCTCAAACTGAGGGAAATACTTATCTCTACTTTGCTGCATCACTGTTTCCTCTTCAAGGGAAAAACCAACGCAAGCTCAAGAAGTAGCAACAGCCATGCCCATGATCAGGAAAACAGGATCATCATGTAATACGTGAGCCAGTCTTAGAGGCAAGACTAGGAATACAATTAACCATTTATTATACCACACGTGCACATGAGTTTCCCTCCGAGCCTCGTGTTATTGCAGACTCGAGAATCATTGCAGTTATAGCATGGAACATAAACATTCATTACAAACTTTTGCAGATACAAAATAACTGTTATTACTGCCTCTAGGGCATATCTCCTACAGACTCCCACTTCCACTGGAGTCATAATCCAGTTACGTGGCTTCCCTAACACCAATGGCTATCTGGTGCTGCTCATGCTTTGCTCGTGGTAGAGGCTTTGTCATCGGGTCTGACACATTCAGATCCGTGTGAACTTTGCGTACTTTCACTAAACCCTCTTCGACATGATGTCAAATGAGTTTATATTTGCGTTGAATATGTCTTGTCTTATGGTGCGAACTTGGCTCCCTTGCCTGAGCCACGGCACCACTATTATCACAATAGATCTCCACCGGGTCCAGAGCACTTGGAACCACACCAAGATCTTCAAGAAAATGCTTGATCCATACCGCCTCCTTGGAGGCTTCTGAAGCTGCAACATATTCTGCCTCCATCGTAGAATCTGCCACAGTCTTTTGTTTGGAACTTTTCCAATCAACTGCGCCACCGTTCAATATGAAAACATAGCCTGATTGAGATTTGAAGTCATCTGGGTCAGTCATGAAGCCTGCATCAGTGTAACCACTTACAATGAGCTCTTCATCACCTCCGTACACCAGGAGTAAACCTTGGTACTTCTGAGGTACTTAAGAATACCCTTGACTGCGGCCCAGTGTTCCAATCCTGGATCACTTTGGTACCAGCTGCTAACACTTAGCGCATAGGAAACTTCCGGTCTTGTACATAGCATGGCATACATAATAGAACCAACTGCCGAAGCATATGGAACATCATTCATTTGTACTTGCTCATCGAGAGTCCGAGGACACTGATTCTTGCAAAGCACCGTGCCAGGTGTCATGGGGAGTAGTCCTTTCTTGGAGTTCACCATGTTGAACCTTTTCAACACCTTGTCAATGTACGTGCTTTGGCTAAGCGCTATCAGGCGTTTTGATATATCTCTATAGATCCTGATGCCCAATACATATGCCACTTCGCCTAAGTCTTTCATTGAAAACCTTTTCTTCAATGAGTCTTTTATTTCGCTAAGAAAATTCACGTCATTTCCAATCAACAATATGTCATCCACATACAAGATTAGAAATGCTTTTGCGCTCTCACTAAACTTCTTGTAAACACAAGATTCTTCGTCATTCCTGATGAAGCCAAACTCTTTGACCACTTCATCAAAATGAATGTTGCAGCTCCTTGACGCTTGCTTCTGACCATAAGTGGCTTTCTGAAGTTTGCATACCTTTCCAACATCCTTATGAATGACAAAACCTTCTGGCTGTATCATGTATACATCCACTTTGAGGTTTCCATTTAGGAAAGCCATTTTGACATCCATCTGCCATATTTCATAATCAAAATAAGCATCAATTGCTAGTAATATCCGAACAGACCTAAGCATAGTTATAGGCGAGAAAGTCTCGTCGTAGTCCACTCCTGGAACTTGCGTGAACCCTTTTGCGACAAGTCTAGCTTTGTGGATAGTAATGTTACCATCCACGTCCGCCTTTCTTTTGCAAATCCATTTACAACCACTCGGCTTTACGCCTTCTGGAGGTTCTTCCAAGTTCCAAACTTGGTTTTTGTACATGGATTCCATTTTGGATTTCATGGCCTTGTGCCATTCCTTTGAGCTGGGCCCCACCATCGCTTCCTTGTAGTGCGCAGGTTTATCGTCTTCAAGAATGAAGATTTCATTATGAAACCACTCAGGTGGCTGGATAGCACTACCTGATCTGTGCGGTTCAGTTACAACATTGTCTGAAGTCTCCGCATCATATGCGACAACTTCGGCTCAGTTGTAGGGATAATTAGCGGAATTTCTTCCGGTTCCTTAGCCATATCAACGGTTGCCGAAGATTCACTAATCTCATTAAGTTGTACTGTCCTCCTGCTCACTTCTTTAGTGAGAAACTCTTTCTCAAGAAAGACTCCATGTTTTGCAACAAACACTTTGTTCTCTGAGGCATGGTAGAAAGAATACCCAACTGTCTCCTTTGGATAACCTACAAAGTAACATTTGTCTTATCTGGGATCAAGTTTGCTTGGCTATAAACTCTTTACGTATGCCTCACAACCCCAAATTTTGAGAAACGACAGGTCGGGTTTCTTCCCATGCCATATCGCATATGGCGTTGTCTCAACAGACTTAGACGATGCTTTGTTTAGTGTGTGAGCGGCAGCTTCCAGTGTGTGACCCCAAAAAGATATCGACAGATCTGTAAGAGACATCATCGACCTTACGATGTCTAACAGGGTTCGATTACATCTTTCCGATACTCCATTTCGCTGTGGAGTTCTGGGAGGCGTAAGCTGTGAAGCGATTCCACGGTCACTCAGATGTTGGCCAAACTCATGACTAAGATACTCGCCTCCGTGATCAGACCGCAAAAACTTAATCTTTTTGTCATGATGATTTTCTACCTCATTCTGAAATTCTTTGAACTTTTCAAAGGTTTCCGACTTATGCTTCATCAAGTAGATATAGCCATACCGACTTAAATCATCAGTAAAAGTCACAAAGTAGAAATACTCACTCCGTGCGGCTGTCCTTATTGGACCACATACATCACTATGTATTATTTCCAATAATTCACCCGCCCGTTCGGGATGACCCGTGAACGGCGTCTTGGTCATTTTCCCCATCAAGCAAGCTTCACATGTGTCAAATGATTCAAAATAAAAGGACGGTAAAACTCCATCTTTATGGAGTCTTTGCAAGCTTTTCTTTCCGATGTGGCCAAGTCGACAGTTCCACAAATAAGTGGTGGTGGTATCAGCCTTCTTAAGGCATTTAGTATTCACATTAAAGACATCATTTTCACATTCAAGATTTAGTATGAAAAGGCCCCCAACAATGGGTGTAAATCCATTAAACATATCCTTACAATAAAGTGAACAACCATTGTTCTGAGACTTGTATGTATACCCATCGTGTACTAAACATGATCCAGAGATAATGTTTCTACACAACAGCGGAACAAAATAACAGTTACTTAGTTCTAAGATAAATCCTGAAGGGAAACATAGAGGCATAATGCCGACGGCTTGAGCAGCGATCCCAGCGCCGTTCCCGATGCGCATCACAACTTCATTCTTTGCCAGCTTGCGCACCTTCTGAAGCCCCTGTATCGAGTTGCAAATGTGAGCAACCGATCCGGTATCAAATACCCAAGACTTAGAATTTTCGCTAGCAAGCAAAACGTCAATGACATTAACTTGTATAACAATTATACCTTTTCCGGTTTTCCCGGACTTCTTATCTTCTAGATACTTCTTGCAGTTTCTCTTCCAGTGTCCTGTGCCATTGCAGTAGAAGCACTCAGTTTCATTCTTGGCTCCGCCCTTAGAGTTGCTTTGGGAGCCGGTCTTACCGGCGCCCTTGCCCTTCTTTGGCTTCCCTTTCTTTTTGAAACTGGCAGTTTTATTCACAAGAAACACTTGCTTCCGATTTTTCCGCAGTCCTCCTTCTGTAGTTTTCAGCATAGCGAACACCTCTTCCAGTGTCTTATCCATCCATGTCATGTTGTAGTTCATGACAAAACCGTCGTAAGACGGGGGGAGTGAAGAAAGCAACATGTCCATCATATGGCCATTTGGAAGTGGAAATTCCAGGTCTTTAAGCCTTTCAGCATGGCCAATCATTTTGACCACGTGTTCGCCAACTGAACTACCCTCAACCATCTTGCATTCCATCAAAGCCATAATGATATCAAATCGTTCAGACTTTGCAGTTTCCTTGTACAAAGCATCCAATTCCCAAATCATATCACGGTGTTTGTGGAATTCAAAACATTTTTGAAGCTCTGGACTCATGCAAGCTAGCATGAGGCACTGCACTAAGTTGTGATCATCATCCTTAGTGGCCTAGACATTTTGTTCATCTTCTGGGGCCTCTGCCGCCAGTTTACCTGGAAGAGCAGTTTCAAGCACATACAATTTCTTAGAGCTCCTGAGGACAATCCTCAGGTTGTGGACCAAGTACGCATAGTTTTTCCCAGTCGCAGCTAACTTCTCCTTCTCTAACATCGGGCCTAAGTTGAACGCGTTGTTGCGAGCCATTTGATCTTCAACGGAAAACACAAGTTTCACTTAGACTTTGTTCATAATGATTTTTGCACTAGTGAATAAACAATTTTATTCTAAAGTGCACTCCCACTCAAATCAATATCTCTCAAAATTGATTGTGAGTTATTCAAGACCCGTGCCTTGATTGTTCGCCATTAGTGTAATACCATTGATGACAAAAATCTTAACCGGTAGGCCAACTCGCCAATCACATCTCTATGTGACTCTTGTTCATCTTTCGATGCGCGTGTTCCGAGCTCATGACGGTCATGCCTGAACATCAAGACAACCAAGTGATCTCGCTGTGAGGTCTCAACTCACCCGCCTCACTCTTCTCTAATCGTTCGTACCCGTGTGACACGGTGCACCCCGAAAAGATAGGTGCCGTGACGGTGCTACACTTGGGAGAACACTAACTACTTGATATTTTTAGTGAGAGATCGCCCAAATAAAAAGCGACTACCGCGCAATCAAGATGGGTCCATCAAGAGGGATAAACATCTCAGGCAATTCATAATAGCATGATATGGTATAGCCCCTTATGACGGAGAAGTCAAGTATTTCTTCGTCTTTAGCATTTGTGTCGGTGTTCACCTTCACGAAGATTCCCACCACCTTGTCAATGCACCAGATGATATTGCTATCTCTATAGCTAATAAAATAAGTGCATTACTTAAAGTTGACACGTAGGTCATTAAAGTGACAATCATATGGCTCCAGCCATCATGCCGAATCATGACACGCAGGTCATGTTAATTAAATCATATAGTCATCTCATACATAATAGAATTAATATGAGACTTGCTATAACACATCACATGCAAACCATCCTGCAAAACCAAGTTAGATGCCTCTAATCGGTTTATGGAAAATTTTATTTTACATGGCTTCTAAGGTTTTGACTCAAACTGTAGCTACCAACGTTTATCATCAAGCATGATTATTCAAGTCGCTAGATTAACTTTCCAGGGTGTATGAAACACGAGATAATAAAATCTCAAGCCCCATACCAAACTTTGTCATATGCATTATCCCCGTGCAGATCATATCTGCATTGCCATTTCATCTGTGAAATTTCATCTTTCCTTTAACTACGGTGGAACCCAAAGAACTGATAGCACATCGTTGATCAATCAGGATTGCGGATTGCCAGAACTTTGTGAAATTCCACCATGCCGTTTGAGGATCAGAAATACGCAAATTCTAGGGAAGCAACAAGAACATCGGGTAACAGATTTCATCTGCCACCCGCATAAATAATTTTCAGCAATCGATCTCATCTACTACAAAATTATATTATGCAATACCCATACATCTCCATGTATTCTAGATCGTAACCTGCATCTACGCATAGCACGGCTCTTGATGCCACTGTAGTGCAACGCGACAGAAAACAAAAATTTCGGTACAGCGAGCACGCCCAGGACCACTATGGAGACTGCATACAAGGTTTGATCTGATCCATACCGACTCGAAGCACAGCGGAAGAAGAGTCGGTGGAGATCGTTGGTGCAGATCCCCGCAGCTATGATTTACAACCTCCCAACCACGAGAATGTACTCCCTCGTCGGACAGCCCTCCGGGATGTGGTCGGACAGTCCCCCGGACGATGTCAAGGACAGCCCTTCGGGAGGACCCTCGAAACTCGAACGTAAACTCGGACAGCCCTTCGGGAGGACACTCGAAACTCGAACGGAAACTCGGATAGCCCTTCGGGAGGACACTCGAACAGCCCCTCGGGCAAGAGATCGAAACTATGACCTCTCTATAGGGTTGCACACATACGGTGTCAGCAATCCGGCAGGGCTTCGCCGTCCAGAACTAGTTACTGCTGGAACCTAGACAACCTTTTGGCTCTACGAAACTATTTCGCTGGGAGGGAGAGAGAAGCCAGACAAGTCATGGCATGTGTATGAGAGCAAGGATGAAGCATTTGGGCTGCCCCCACCTCCTCTATTTATAGGAAAGCCAAGGGGTAGAACGGACATTCAAAATACCAAAGTACCCCCACTTTATGTCACACATAAAGGGCATATAAGGGAAAAGGAGTGGCATGTGGAGCTCCATGGAGGAGCTCCTCCTTTGGCCGGCCACCCCTAGGCCCCCCCCCCCCAAGGTGGTTCCTTGGTCCCCAATCCTTCTAGAAGCCTTTTTGCAAATGCCCTAAAAGGTGACTTTCCATAAAAATATCCATAAAGTGATTTTCACTACTCACGGAACCAATTTTCCGCGACCGTTAAATCCGAAAATATTTCTGTCGGTCTTAGAATAATTCCAGTACCCACACAAATGATTTTGGACACGTTCTGAAACAATTTTGGATTAGGGATTTTCATCTGCGAAAAGCAACCAAATCGGTTCCGGCAGCACCGGAACATTTCCGGTTTTTATCCCGGAAAATTCCCAGAAGTTTCCAGAATGATTCTGGCACCCTCCAAGAATTATCAGGCGTGTGCCGAAACCAATTTGACTATATGGTATCCCCTGAAACAACTATTCAGTTTTACCAAAACTATTCCGGTGTCCTCTCCGGAACGTTTCCGTTGCGTCCGAAACTTTTCCGGTGATTTTCTCTCAGACTCCCTGTCTAGTAGTCAGCAGATTGACGACTCTTAAGCATGTGACCCTATTGGTTCGGTGAAGTATAGACATGAACCGGAACCCTTTCCGATCAATGATCAACATCAAAGCTGTGGACACCCATATTGACCCATATACCCACATGAATGAATATTCGAGTGAACCTCCAGTTGCCGTGAGCAATTCCTGTTGCTTCGCGATATGTCACAAACACCCGGGGTGAGATTTATTGCATCCCCGTGGATCAACAATTTGTCCACGATGCAAATTACCTCGTTACCGGTTTTGTTCTCTTTTCTAATTTCCATGTTCCGGCATCCCAGTGATCAAATCACAATGTGTCTGACCAGACGATGAAGGATACCAAAACACCAAGAGGGCCCGAGAATATCTCTCCACCGTCAGAGGAGCAAATCCCAATCTTGAGCTATCTTGTTACTTGCCATACTTTTCCGTGAACCCGTAAGCTGCTGTAATAGCCACCCAGTTACGGATGACGTTTAACAAACCCCAAAGTTCATGAAGCAAGTATGAAGGAACTCGATACTCTCATGGTCTAAGGAATTATGCAAACATTAACTATCTCTGTGTTATAACCATTAACTTGTGACGAATGTATCTCAAAGCATAACATCAATTTGGGTCAATTCAACACAAGTGTTCTACTAACATCGTGCCCTCAAAATTGTCGGCATAGCCATGCCCATGATCAGGAAAACGGAATCATCATGCAATACTTGAGCCAGTCTTAGAGGTAAGACTAGGAATACAATTTATAGTTTATTATACCACACGTGCACATGAGTTGCCCTCCGAGCCTCATGTTATTGCAGACTCGAGAATCATTGCAGTTATAGCATGGAACATAAACATTCATTAGAAACTTTTGGAGATACAAAATATCAGTTATTACTGCCTCTAGGGCATATCTCCTACAGTATGGTGTGTTGCGTTGTATTTACATTAAATGTGGTACATTTTGCTAAGTGGTTATCTTGCTGGGTTCTAGCCATCTTAGCCATCCTCGCAACTCTTGGGTCCGATTCAGAGCTTCGGCCGGACTCACGATTCGGGTTCAACTCGGGTGGGTGACTTCTTGGACTTGTTTGGAGCGGAAGGAAAGTGTCGTGGCCAATCTCACTCTGCCGGCTCATCTAGTGAAGTGTGCTTTCGCATACGGCATCAAGAGCGATTGGTATGTTAGGGTAAAAGTGGTACACCGTTGCAGGGTTCAATCTATTTAATAGCAATGTTCGCGGTTATGGAGGACTTGGAGATTGTGTACTTGATCACTGAACAACTTCAACCATAACTGATAAAATTGCCAACTTAGGTGTGAGTGCCATGGGTTTACTTCCTCGTGGGTGATGTGACAAAGGATTATGGTGTGGTGTTATGTTCGGCGAATAGGATAGAATGCTATGATTTGGGCGCAGTTCACCAGGGGTTACCTGGGAGGGCTATGTCGCACAACAGTGGATTTGATGGTGCTTATATGCTCTCTTACCTTATCTCTGATAGACACAAGTTGTAGCATGTCTCTTTAGGATGCTAGTGCTTGCTACTGCTTACACCCTATTGACTAACACAACAGAAAACAAAAAATTTCCGACCTACGCACCAGCCCAGGACCACTACGGAGACTGCATACAAGGTTTGGTCTTTTCGTTGTCGACTCCTAGCGCAGCAGAAGTAGGGTCGATGACGATCGGTGGTGCAGATCCCCGCAGCTCGGATTTACAACCTCCAAACCGCGAGGATGTATACCCTCGTCTGCCCCCCGGACAGCCCTCCGGGAGGCGGTCGGACAGTCCTCAGACGGTGTCGCGGACAGCCTTTCGGGAGGACCCTCGAAACTTAGACAGTCACTCGGACAGCCCTTCGGGAGGCCCCTCGAAAGTCAGACAGTCACTCGGACAGCCCTTCGGGAGGACCCCCGAAACTCGGACATTCACTCGGACAGCCCTTCGGGAGTCCCTCTCGAAATAAGACGGAAACTATGATCTCTCTACAGAGTTGCACACATACGGTGTCATCTATCCGGCAGGGCTTCGCCGTCCAGAACTAGTTCCCACCAGAACACAGACAGCCTTTCGGCTCTATGAAACTATTTCACTGGGAGGGAGAGAGAAGGCCAGATCATGCATGGCTTGTGTATGTTGAGAAAGAGTGAGTTTTGGGCTGCCCCCTCCACCTCTATTTATAGGAGAAGGAGGGGTGGAGGGGCTGAAATTTCAGCCACATCCATCCATGTCATCTCCAAGATATTTTGGAGCAAAAGCCCAAAAAGGTGGCTTTCCAAAAAGTAACAATAAAGCCGATTTCACTATTCACGACAACATTTTTCAGCGTCCATTCGAACCGAAAATATTTATGTGGACCTAGATCATTTCCAATACCCACAAAAATAATTTTTGACGCGTTCCGAAACAATTTTGGATTAGTGATTTTCATTTGCGAAAAGCAGACAAAGCGGTTCTGATACGTCTTCGTCGTATCTATAATTTTTGATTGTTTCATGCCAATATTCTACAACTTACATATATTTTTGGCAACTTTTTATATTATTTTTGAAACTAACATATTGATCCAGTGCCCAATGCCAGTTCCTGCTTGTTGCATGTTTTTTGTTTTGCAGAAAATCCATATCAAACGGAGTCCAAACGCGATAAACACTTACGGAGATTTTTTTGGAATATATGTGATTTTTGGGAAAAAGAAGCAACGTGAGACGATGCCCGAGGAGTCCACAAGGCAGGGGGCGCGCCCTGGGCCCTTGTGGCCACTCTGTAAGGCGGTTGGTGCCATTCTTCGCCGCAAGAAAGCTAATATCCGGATAAAAATCGTGTTAAAATTTCAGCCCAATCGGAGTTACGGATCTCCGGGAATTTAAGAAACGGTGAAAGGCCAGAAACAGAGAGCGCAGAAACAGAAGGAAACAAAGAGAGAGATCCAATCTCAGAGGGGCTCCCGCCCCTCCGCCACCATGGAGGCCATGGACCAGAGGGGAAACCCTTCTTTCATCTAGGTGGGAGGTCAAGGAAGAAGAAGAAGGAGGGAGGCTCTCTCCCCCTCTCTCCCGGTGGCGCTGGAACATCACCGGGGCCATCATCGTGACGGCGATCTTCACCAACAACTTCGTCGCCGTCATCACCAACTCTCTCCCCCTCTATGCAGCGGTGTAACACCTCTTCTCCCTGCTGTAATCTCTACTTAAACATGGTGCCCAACGCTATATATTATTTTTCAATGATGTATGGCTATCCTATGATGTTTGAGTAGATCCGTTTTGTCCTATGGGTTGATTGATGATCGTGATTGGTTTGAGTTGCATGTTTTATTATTGGTGCAGTCCTATGGTGCTCTCCGTGTCGTGCAAGCGTGAGGGATCCTGTAGGGTTTGCAATATGTTCATGGTTTGCTTATTGTCTGTGTTGCGTGAGTGATAGAAACACAAACATGGATAAGTGGGTTATGACGTATGGGAATAAAGAGGACTTGATACTTTAATGCTATGGTTGGGTTTTACCTTAATGATCTTTAGTAGTTACGGATGTTTGCTAGTGTTCCAATCATAAGTGCATATGATCCAAGAAGAGAAAGTATGTTAGCTTATGCCTCTCCCTCATATAAAATTGCAATAATGATTACCGGTCTAGTTATCGATTGCCTAGGGACAAATAACTTTCTCGTGACAAAAAGCTCTCTACTAAAACTAACTTTTATATAAACAGCCCCTAGCTTTTATTTACGTGCTCTTTATTATCTTGCAAGCCTATCCTATCACACCTACAAAGTACTTCTAGTTTCATACTTGTTCTAGGTAAAGCGAACGTTAAGCATGCGTAGAGTTGTATCGGTGGTCAATAGAACATGATGGAATATTTGTTCTACCTTTAGCTCCTCGTTGGGTTCGACACTCTTACTTATCGAAAGAGGCTACAACTGATCCCCTATACTTGTGGCTTATCAGGTTCCGCAGCTCCGGAACATTTCCGGTGTTTGTTTCGGAAAAATCCCAGAAGTTTCCAGAACAATTCTGGCACCCTCCAAGAATTTCCAGACGTGTGCCGAAACCATTTTGACTTAATGGTATACTCCAAAACAACTTTTCGGTTTAGTGATTTTCATCTGCGAAAAGCAACCAAACCGGTTTCGGCAGCTCCGGAACATTTCCGGGTTTTTTCTCTGAAAAATCCCGGAAGTTCCTAGAACAATTCTGGCACCCTCCAAGAATTTCCAGGCATGTGCCGAAACCAATTTGACCTAATGGTATACCCTGAAACAACTTTTCAGGTTTACCGAAACTATTTCGGTGTTCTCTCTCTGGAACATTTCCGCTGTCTACGAAACTTTTCTGGTGACTTTCTCTCAGACTCCCTGTCTAGTATTCAGCAGATAGATGACCCTTAAGCATGTGACCCTATAGGTTCGGTGAAGTATAGACATGACCAGAACACTTTTCGATCAATGATCAACATCGGAGCCGTGGACACCCATATTGACCCCTATACCCACACGAATAAATATTCGAGTGAACCTCCAGTTGCCGTGTGCTATTCTTGTTGCTTCACGATATGTTACAAATACCCGAGGTAAGACATGTTGGCATCCCCGTGGATCAACAACTTGTCCACTATGCCAGTCACCTCGTTACCGGTATTGTTCTCTTTATCGTTCCCGTGTTCCAGCATACCTATGATCAAATCACATTGTGTCTGGCCAGACGATGATGGGTACCGTAACATCAAGAGGGCCCAGAGATATCTCTTCATCATCGGAGGAGCAAATCTGAATCTTCAGCTATCAAGTTACTTGACATACTTTTCCATGAACCCGTAAGCCGCCGTAATATCCACCCATTTACGGATGATGTTTAACAAACCACAAAGTTCTCGAAGCAAGCATGAAGAAACTCAATACTCTCATGGTCTAAGGAATCATGCAAACATTAACCATCTCTGTCTTATTAATCATTAACTTGTGAGGAATGTATCTCATAGCATAACATCAATTCGGGTCGATTCAACACAAATGTTCTTCTAACATTGTGCCCTCAAAGTTGCTAGCATAGACATGCCCATGATCAGGAAAAGAGAACCATCATGCAACACTTGAGCTAGTCTTAGAGGCCAGACTAGGAATACATTTTACCGTTTAATATTCCAAACGTGCATATGAATCTTCCTCACAGCCTCATGTTATTGCAGACTCGAGAACCATAGCAGTTATAACATGGAACATAAACATAATTATGAACAGGGAGATAATCAATAACATTTATTATTTGCTCTAGGGCATATCTCCTACAGACTCCCACTTGCAATAGAGTCAATAATCTAGTTAATTCTAATGCACTTTACACCCATGGCACACTGGTGTAAAATATGCTTTGCATGTGGTATAGCATGATGTCCAACGGATCTGACGACTTCAGCTCCGTGTGTATCTTTGCATATCCTCGCGTTTTCACGCTTTCACAAAATTTATATTTTGTGTGGACTTGGCTTTGTATATATGTGAGTCACAGGTCGAACCTTGATTCCTCAGACAAAGCTATGGAGCAACTATCTGCAATAGTGTCCCATTGACCAAAGCCTTCTTGGAACCATACTAAGTTCATGAATGAACTATATGATTCAACATCATGTTTGTCGCTTTGAAAGCGGCAACATATTTCGCCTCTGTTATATAATTTTCCACAGTAACTTGTTTAGAATAATTCTAACTTACTGTGCCACCATTTTGTGTGTTACACAAAACCCTCAAATTAAATCGAAAATCGCATGGAGAAATGACGAAGACTGTATCGATGTAATGTTTTACAACGAACTCTTCATGATCTCCGCTTGCGAGAAAACATGTCATCGGTGCTACTTTAGTACTCAATGACCCTTTTTCACTGTTGTCCCAGATATGTGCTTTTGATCACTTTGGTACCTATACTCGCAACAACTTGGGAGTATTGGACATATCTGGTTGTTTTTACATACCATGGAATACATGATTAATCCAAACACAAGAGTGTGTGGAACCTCCATCATGTATTTTACTCATCAGTGTTTTGGGACACCGAATCTTGCAAAAAAACTCTTTCCATGTGACTTCAGCAAGAATCACTCCTTGACGTTTTTAGTGCTAAACTGTTTTAGCATCTTGTCAATATGTATTTTTTCTTAGCCCCATTAGGTAAATCTATCTGCATAGATCATCATGCCTAATATTGAGGCAATTTAGCCAAAGCACTTCATCGAAAAACTATTTTCAAATGAAGTCCTAATTCGTGTCAAGAAATCTATTTCCAATTAACAATGTGTCAAGCACACAAGGTTTTTAGAAATATCATTATGCTCCCGCTTACTTTCTTGAATCACAAGCATCTTCGTTACCCATTGATGAATTCAAACCCCTTTGACCATTTCATCAAAACACGAAGATTCCAACTCCATTTTGCTCTCTTCTGTCCATCGCTGTAACTCTGAAAGCATCCTCTGGATTTACAAAATACCTTGGACTGTATGATATGCAAGTCCTTGGTTTCATTTCCATCAGATGGAAATCCTTTCGTCATCCAAGTTTCATATCTCATGATTTTAAATATGTATTAATTGCTAGTTCAACCCGAACCGACTTTGAGCATCGCTACGGTGAAACAACCTCATCGTAGTCAACTCCTTGAACTTGTTATTGCAACAAGTCAAGCTTTATGGATAAAACATTTTTATCCATATCAGTTTTTATTTCCATAATTATTCGTTAGACTCTAAGTCTTCCGAAAGGTGTATCAAGATTTTAATCTTGAATCACTTATATGGAAACTATATCGGATTGTACTGGCATTTAGCCAATTCTGGAGTCAGGGCCCATCAACGCTTCCTTGTGTATTGTAGGTATACTATTGTCTAACAACCATATCGCGTATGTGCACGTGAGAGGTTTGCACGAGTTTTTCCTACGTGGTTCAGCTGCAAGTTCGACCGAAGTCCATACATCTCATGTAGAGGCTTCCGTATCAGTCGCAGTAGGAAACTCTGGAATCACTTCCAAGGTTCCTTTCCTTTGATCTTATGACGAAGATATTGTTTATCTCATCGAGTTGCACTGTTTTCCCACTCACCTTTTTGAAAGAACCATTTTCTTCAAAAAGCATACCATTCTTTGTGGCAAACCTATTTGCCTCGGTATAGTGAGTGAGGAATACCCAACATTTTGGGATAACCTACAAAGTAGCACTTGTCTGATTTGGAATAGGTTTGTAACCTTTTACACAAGCCCCATATTCCAAATGTTTAAGAAAAGATATAACATGGTTGGGTGTACCATACCATGGCATCATTTCAACAGACACGATGGAGCTCTTTTCAGTGTAAAAGCCGCAGTCTCTAAAGCATCACCTTAAAAGGGATAATGGCAAATTTATTTATGTCATCTTTGATCTTACCATGTCATAAATGGTTTGATTACATCTTCACAGACATTCCACTCATAGTGGTGTTCCGGGAGGTGTAAGTTATGAAATTCTTTTCACAACTTCTCAGACATTGGCTAAACTTGTAACTCAAATATTCCTTTCTGCAATCTAATTGCAGAAACATAATTTTCTTGTTACAATAATTTCTTCTTCATTTTGAAAGCCTTTCGAATGATTTCAAAAGATCCAGACTTACGTCTCATCAAGTAAATATCCATATATCTACTTGAGTCATTTCTGAAGATAGAAAAATCCACTACTTGCAACAACATTTATTGAACTACACACATCAAAATGTATGATCACCAATAAGTTTGTTGCTCGTTCCTTATGGCCTGTGAACGGTATTTCAGTCACTTCACTTTTCGGGGGAAAGTTGCAAGTGTCAGATGATTCAAAATCAAACGACTTCAAAATCCATCATAATGGAATTTTTCCTTGCGGGTTTCTCCAATGTGACCAAATGCAGTGCCACAATTGTGTGGTATTCTTTTAGTCTTGCGACATTTAGCGTCAATGTTATGGATGTATCATATTTCCATCAATATTTATAACATACATCCCATCTTGGATGGAAGCATGGCCCTTCATGTTATTCATAATACTGAACAACAATCGTTCTTTTATGAACAACCCTTTTGCAACAAACATTGCGCAATGGGCTAGAGTGTATGAAACTCTAAAATGAATTCTGAAAGTAAACACAGGGGTAATATATTATTATCATTATTCATAACATACATCTCATTCATAATGAAAGTATGGCCCTTATGTTATTCATACCACCGAACATCAAAAGTTCTCTTATGAACAACCTTCTTGCAAGATATCTTATGCAAAAGGGCTAGAGTGTATAAAACTCTAAAATGAATTATGAAAGTAAATACATAGGTAATACACTGATGGAAGGTATAGTAACATTTACTATGTTCCCTGTGTGTATCTAAACCTCATTCCTGGCTAGTCTTTCAAACCATAGTAGTTCTTACATCGAGTTGCAACAGAGTGCAATCAAGGGGGTATCTTTGTGATCAACTCACAGTACCCAAGAATTAGTGATTAACATGTTTAACCATAATTCCCAAGAACTATATCTTTGACCAGTCTTCTATACAACAAAAACTTGTATGACATTCATACATGAGCTGGATATTCCAGTCTTCTTTTTTTTTGCCTTTATACTTCTAACAATTTATCTTTTAGTATTTCTCCTACTCTCAGAAGAAGCATCCAACTTTAAGAGTGGCGTTAGCCCCGGACATCCTAGGTGTGAAAGTCTTACTAACACCCTTTGGACATTACCTTTCTCTTTAAGTTGTTGTTTTATTCACTATCATCATATGACAGCGTTCTTTCGGATCCCTCTTTTATCAGTCAAATGCCCAGTAAACAATTTTACTAATATTTTGCAAGCAAACATTGCTTTGGATATCTCATATCTTTTAGCCCTTGTCTGTCTCTGAAAATGATTTTCAGATTCGATGAATATCACATAACTATCCAAACTTTTGAAGTTCGGGTATCATAGAAGCAAACATATTTCACTTGACCGTGACGGAATTTTAGCTTTTGGATCGAAGGACGAGAGTCACATCATCTATAGCATTAGCGGGAGAATACCGAAAGTATGTGATAGGACAAAAATCCTTCTCAGCACTCTTGAGGACAATCCTCACATTACGTTACCAACCGTAAAGTTTTAACCAGATATTTAATAGCTATTCAATTTTAACAGGGAAGGTGGAAATACGAGCCATTATTCTACAACTATTTTGCAAATCACACTTAGACAATGTTCAAAATTAATTGCTCTGAGAATTTAAACAATTTAATTCTACAGTGCGCTCCCACTCAAATCAATATCTCTCATAATTGATTGTGAGCGATTCAAGATCCATATTACAATTCAACACCAAGGATGTATCCATCTCAAGTGACGAGAATTGCAATTGGTAGGCCAACTTGCCAATCACATCTCTATGTGACTCTTGTTCATCTTTAGATGCGCGTGTTCCGAGCTCATGACTTTCATGCCTGAACGTCAAGACAACCAAGTGATCTCGCTGCGAGGTCTCAACTCACCCGCCTCGAACTTCTCTAATCGTTCGTACCCATGTATCCATGTGATACCCCGAAGAGATAGGTGCCGTGACAGTGCTACACTTGGGAGAACACTAACTACTTGATATTTTAAGTGAGAGATCACCCTAATAAAAGTGACTACCGCGCAATCAAAAGGGTGCATCATAAGGGATAAACATCTCAGGCAATTCATAATAGCATGATATGGTATAGCCCTTTCTGATGGAGAAATCTTGTATTTCTTCGTCTTCGGCATTCGCGTCGGTGTTCACCTTTGCAAAGTTTGCCACCACCTTGTCGATGCGCCAGATAATATTGCTATCTCTATAGCTAATAAAATAAGTGCATTACTTAAGGTTAACACGCAGGTCATTTAAAGTGACAATCATATGGCTCCAGCCATCATGCCGAATCATGACACGCAGGTCATGTTAATATTACATCATATAGACATCTCATACATAATCAAATTAATATGAGCACTGCTATACCACATCACATATGCATGCAAACCATCCTGCAAAACCAAGTTAGACACCTCTAATCGGTTCATGCATAAACTTGTTTTACGTGGCTTCTAAGGTTTTGAAACAAACCGAAGCTACCAACATTCATCATCAAGCATGATTATCCAAGTCGCTAGATTAACAATGCGGGGTGTATGAAACACGAGATAATAAAATCTTGAGCCCCATACTGAACTTCGTCATACGCATGACCCCCGTTCAGATCATATCTGCATTGCCCTTTTGTCTGCGAAATTTCATCTTTCTTTTTAACTATGGTGGAATTCAATGAACTGTTAGCACTTCGTTGATCAATCAGGATCGCGGATTGCCAGAACTTTGAAACTCCACCATGCTGTTATCAAGATTAGAAATATGCAAATTCCACGAAAGCAACAAGAACATCGGGTAACAGATTTCATCCGCTACCCGCACAAATAATTTTCAGTAATAGAACTCATCTACTACCTAATTATATTGTGCAACACCCATACATCTCTATGTATTCTAGATCGCAACCTACATCTACGCATAGCACGGCTCATGATGCCACTGTTGGGTAACGCGACAGAAAACAAAAAAAATTCGACCTACGCACCAGCCCAGGACCACTATGGAGACTGCATACAAGGTTTGATCTTTTCATTACCGACTCGTAGCGCAGCGGAAGTAGAGTCGATGACGGTCGGCGGTGCAGATTCCCGCAGCTAGGATTTACATCCTCCCAACCTCGAGGATGTATACCCTTGTCTGCCCCCTGGACAGCCCTCCAGGAGGCGGTCGGACAGTCCCTCGGACGGTGTCGCGGACAGCCCTTCGGGAGGACCCTCGAAACTCGGACAGTCACTCGGACAGCCCTTCGGGAGGACTTTCGAAACTCGGACAGCCCTTCGGGAGGACCCTCAAAACTCGGACAGTCACTCGGACAGCCCTTCGGGAGACACTCTCAAACTAAGACCGAAACTACGATCTCTCTACATAGTTGCACACATAAGGTGTCATCTATCCGGCAGTGCTTCACCATCCAGAACTAGTTCCCACCGGAACCCAGACAGCCTTTCGGCTCTACGAAACTATTTCACTGGGAGGAGGGGCTGAAATTTTGGCCACATCCATCCATGTCATCTCCAAGATATTTTGGAGCAAAAGCCCAAAAATGTGGCTTTCCAAAAAGTAACCATAAAGCCGATTTCACTATTCAAAACAACATTTTTCAGCGTCCGTTCAAACCGAAAATATTTATGTGGACCTAGAACATTTCTAGTACCCACTAAAATAATTTTCAATGCGTTCCGAAACAATTCCGGATTAGTGATTTTCATCTGCGAAAAGCAGACAAAGCTGTTCCGCAGCTCCGGAACATTTCCGGTTTTTGTTCAGGAAAAATCCCAGAAGTTTCCAGAACAATTCTGGAACCCTCCAAGAATTTCCAGATGTGTGCCGAAACCATTTTGACTTAATGCTATACTCCGAAACAACTTTTCGGGTTAGTGAGTTTCATCTGCGAAAAGAAACCAAACCGGTTCCGGCAGCTCCAGAACATTTCGCCGTTTTTTCTCAGAAAAAGCCCAGAAGTTCCCAGAACAATTCTGTCACCCACCAAGAATTTGCAGGGGTGTGCTGAAACCAATTTGACCTAATGGTATACCCTGAAACAACTTTTCAGTTTTACCGAAACTATTCCGGTGTTCTCTCCCCGGTACTTTTCCGCTGTCTCCCTGTCTAGTATTCAGCAGATAGATGACCCTTAAGAGTGTGACCCTATAGGTTCAGTGAAGTATAGACATGACCGGAACACTTTTTGATCAATGATCAACATCGGAGTCGTGGACACCCATATTGACCACTAGACCCACACGAATAAATATTCGAGTGAACCTCTAGTTGCCGTGTGCTATTCCTGTTGCTTCACGATATGTTACAAATACCTGAGGTGAGACATGTTGGCATCCCTGTGGATCAACAACTTGTCTACTATGCCAGTCACCTCGTTACCGGTATTGTTCTCTTTTCTCGTTTCCGTGTTCCAGCATCCCTATGATCAAATCACATTGTGTCTGGCCAGACGATGATGGATACCGTAACACCGAGAGGGCCCAGAGATATCTCTTCACCCTCGGAGGAGCAAATCCTAATCTTGAGCTATCATGTTACTTGACATACTTTTCCATGAACCCGTAAGCCGCCGTAATAGCCACCCATTTACGGATGACGTTTAACAAACCCCAAAGTTCATGAAGCAAGCATGAAGAAACTCGATACTCTTATGGTCTAAGGAATCATGCAAATGTTAACCATCTCTGTGTTATTAACCATTAACTTGTGACCAATGTATCTCATAGCATAACATCAATTCGGGTCGATTCAACACAAATGTTCTTCTAACATTGTGCCCTCAAAGTAGCTGGCATAGACATGCCCATGATCTGGAAAACAGAACCATCATGCAACACTTGAGCTAGTCTTAGAGGCCAGACTAGGAATACATTTTACCGTTTATTATTCCACACATGCACATGAGTCTTCCTCCGAGCCTCGTGTTATTGCAGACTCGAGAACCATAGCAGTTATAGCATGGAACATAAACATAATTATGAATAGGGAGATAATCAATAACATTAATTATTGTATCTAGGGCATATCTCCTACACACCCATATATACGCTTTCCTTTGAGAATGTTGCAGAAGTAGATAGACCTGATGTAAGTCTCGCGAGTATAGCTGAGTACTCACCTTGCTTTATTTATGCTTTTGATCGGAATGCTGCAAATCAGACAGTAGCATTTGGAAGTAGGTAACCTCTTGGTGAAGGACTAAGTTAACTACAGTTATCCCCCAGGCAGTGGCCTGGGCGGGATATGGGCGCCATTTGCTTTTTTTAAGCCATTTAAAGGCATTTGTTAAACTTTACCTATCTAAGGTATATTTCGCTTCCGTTGTGAGTTGTATCTTGGTCGTGAAACCCATGTATTGTATTCTTTCATTAAATTTGACTCTTCGGAGTTGTTGTATATATGTTGTTGTGGATCTTTTGTGAATTTTGTAGTGGTACCAGTCGTTCCACCCACATAGTGTGCATGTTGCCACGTGCACATTGTGTTTGGTGGGCGTCCTGGGGTCGATACTATGCGGATGCTAGCGGAGGTGCTAGATCTGTATAGTGCCGCTCCTGGGGCATTATAGAGTCTCTGATCACACACCTGTGCTGATGGATTTAGGAGCAGCTGCTGACATGGGCAATAAGTCAGTTTTTTTCTTTTGAACTCTCATGGTTTCAGAAAGAGGGTTTCTATGATTTGGTTCCTGCCGATTGGGATAAGGAAAATAAGGGACATACTCATGTCGAAAGGTGGCAAAATAAGATCCGCCACCTTAGACAATTCCTCAAAGGATGGGGCAAACGTGTGTCAGGTGTTTATAAGCAAGAGAAAGAAAGGTTCATTGCTCTAATAGATGCCTTAGATGTAAAGGCGAGGAGTGCTCCCCTCATTCAAGCAGAATGTGCTGCTAAGAGAGAGGCGGATGATCTACTTGCTAACCTTATGTGTGAGGAGGAAACCAAATGGCTTCAACATGCCAAGATGCGACAAGGGGACAATAACACTAAATACTTCCATCTCATTGCTAATGGTAAACATAGAAAAAAGAAAATTTTCCAACTCGAGTAGGATGACGGTATTATTGTTGGTGAAGACCAACTGAAAACTTACATTACTATTTTTTATAAACTCCTTTTTAGTTTGCTTGTCTCTGACTATGTCAAGCTGGATGCGGATGCCAGAGGTGAGATTCCTCAGCTATCGATAGAGGAGAATGACATCCTAATTGTCCTTTTCCTGATAAAGAAGTGTGGGATGATATCTCATGAACAGAACATAATAATTCACCAGGGACAGATGGGTTCCCGACGGAGTTCAATCAGCAGGTCTGGTCGGTAATAAAATGAGATTTTATGCCTATGTTGATGAATTATACAATGGGAATTTGGCTTTCTATAAGTTAAATTTTGGTATTATCACCCTTCTTCCTAAGAAGGAGGAGGCCATTAAAATTCAGCAGTTTCATCCAATTTTTCTATTTAATGTCAGTTTCAAAATATTCCCCAAAGTGCAATTAATCTTGTGACGGCGATTGCTCACAAAGTGGTGAGACCGACATAGCCGACGTTCATGCCCGGGCGACATATACTATAGGATTTTTTTGTCTTACATGAAATGATTCATGATTTGCTCTCAAAGAAACTTGATGAAGTTGTCTTCAAGGTGGATTTTGTAAAAGTCTACAACAAAGTTAAATGGCCGTTCTTGCAACAATGTATGCACATGAAAGGCTTCCTAACAAAATGGTGTCAATCGATTGACTCATTTGTTATAGGGGGTAGCATTGGTGTCAAGGTAAATAATGACCATTTCCGAACACAAATGGGATTGCGACAGGGAGACTGTGGGTGTCAAAACCGGTGGATCTCGGGTAGGGCGTCCCAAACTATGCGTCTAAGATCGATGGTAACAGGAGACGGGGGACACGATGTTTACCCAGGTTCGGGCCCTCTCTATGGAGGTAATACCCTACGTCCTGCTTGATTGATCTTGATGAATATGAGTATTACAAGAGTTGATCTACCACGAAATCGTAATGGCTAAAACCCTAGAAGTCTAGCCTGTCTGATTATGATTGCCCCTACGGACTAAAACCCTCCGGTTTATATAGACACCAGAGGAGACTAGGGTTTGTACAAAGTCGGTTACAGAGAAAGGAATCTTCATATCAAACGCTAAGCTTGCCATCCACGCCAAGGAGACTCCCATCTGGACACGGGAGAGAGTCTTCTGTCTTGTATCTTCATGGCCCATCAGTCCGGCCCACGTCACGTAGCCCGGACGCCCGAGGACCCCTAAATCCAGGACTCCCTCAGTAGCCCCCGAACCAGGCTTTCAATGATGATGTGTCCGGAGCGCAGATTGTCTTCGGCATTGCAAGGCGGGTTCCTCCTCCGATTACTTCGACGTACCTGACTTAAGGAGCTGTATTCTGCCCTCCATTTTAGTGTCGTGCTCATTGGCTTCCACGCCTTCATGACTTCAGTTTCCATGTGTCGAGCGAATATGAGGGGTCGGGGTATCTTTGCACATAACTCCCTGACCATGTAAGAAACGCGTCTATTCAAAGAGGTTGGATCTTCAGATCCATTCCACGCCAAGCGGGAAATCCTCAAAGCTTGCTAGGAGAAACCATTCCACCATGGCTAGCGCTCCCAGTTCTTCCACCCGCCCTCACAGTTCCAAAGAGGGCGATTGGGAAAGATATTCTGTATCCCATGATCAGCTGGTGAAGCTCCAAACACAGGGATTTCTTCCCCCCGCGGATCTGGTCCCTATTCGAGCAGGTTTGACTTCCTTCTTAGGCGAAGTTTTGGCGGAAAATTTCCCCAATCCAACTAGGGGGGAGCGGGTGTGCTTCATTTCTTATTTGCTAAGAGGCGTTGGGTTTCCAATCCACCCTTTCCTCCGAGGACTCCTGGAGTACTATGGCCTCCAACTGCACAACCTCACGCCGGCCTCTATTTTGCACATCACGGGTTTTGTTGCCCTTTGCGAGCTTTTAATAGGCTGTGAAGCCCACTTTGATTTATGGAGAAAACTATTCTGCCTCGTCCCTCGTACCCAAGAGGGATCCATATTAGAGGTGGGCGGCACCAAAGTATGGCGCATAGCCGGGACCGGATACCTATCTGGAACACCGAAGAGGGCATCCGAGGAGTGGCCCTCAGAGTGGTTTTATATTGAGGACGTCGCTCTCCCTGACCCAACCCGAATGGGTCTTCCTGAATTTTCCAGCGCTCCTTTGAAGAAACGCCATAGCTGGCGCCCTAGGAGCTTCGAGGAGGAAGATAGCGCAGAAATCCATCAATCAATGAGCAAGATAAAGACGCTCGCCCAGTCTGGATTATCAATAATCGAGGTAATGGCGATCTCCATAGTGCGGGGTGTCTAGCCACTCCAATTTAGAGGGCTCCCTATGTGGCACTACAATGGGGAAGACGACGCCTCATGCTATAGTCGGAAAGGTCCGGACACCCCCGCCGCTCTGGCCAAAATATTGGTCGATCTGTACAAAGGGGAGGAAGAGAAATTTATTCGTCTTAAACGCCGAGAGGGATTTTTCATGTACAATCCTCCCAGCTGGGTGAGTTTTTACCACCACCATACTCAATCTTTTCCATGAGTCAGTTTCGATTAATACTAACCCGTCCATTTGTAACAGAAATGGCGAAAGGTCGTCACGGGGATCTACAGCCCCGCTACATAGCCGGAGAACCATAACCGGGATCTTGAACCCGGATTCAAGGAGGATCCGGACATATTTGTGGAGCTAGAGGAGGGAGTATTTTACCAGGCGAGCTACGATGGCACAAAAGCGGCCATTATAGCAGACTATCCCGGCCTCCTTCCTGCCTCACACGTAAGTAATCAGGAGACCTCTCCTTCGAAAGAGCTTCCTCATTCTGCATCACCCACCACACTATCTCGAGTTCCAAAGGGGAGGCGCTCGGCGCGCCATGTTACACCAGAGGCGACTCAAAAGAGAGCGGCGCCTGCATTGGGCAAGCCTTCGAAGAGGAAGGCAAACGAAGTCATGACCGAGACGTCGTCAAAGAGCTACGGCTTCGTAAATATGCCCCTTGGCAGTCACATCCAACTGTGATATTGTCTGTTTGTGTCTCATCAGGAAGAGCGTTCACCGGACTATGTCCGGAGGTCCTGCAGGACATGCTCCCTATAGCCAGGCCCCAGACGCTGCCATAAGGACGAGGGCTGGTACGGGAGTGATGCCGGATTGTCCTTTGACAGAGGATTCGGATGATGTATCCGTCACAAACTCAGAAGTGGAGAGCGCCATGAATCATCGGCGCCAGAGGGCCGCTCTTCGTGACCCCGACTTTACAAAAGAGGCATTCAATGCCTTCAGCTCGACTGATGCATACATCCGAGCTGCTCGAGACGGGCTTACCAGAGCCACAGACCAGCATTTAAAAGATATGCGGGTAAGTTCACATCGTACAAACCTAATAATTATATACCAGTAGCCCCTGAGACTTGAAGCAGTTGATACAACTGATTTAAGGATCATTGTATAACCAGGTTCTTATAGAGAAGAACAACCTGCTGTCTCAAGAACTGGAAAAGTGTCGGACTCAGCTAACTGCTGCCACCGCCGAATTGGAGAAATCCAAGAAGGCGTTGCCTGGTAATGTTCCCCTCCATCGAGAAAATATAATCATATACCGGCAATGCTAACAGTGTTGCATATCTCATGGCAGGATCGTCAGATCAGCTGAAGGAGGCACTTGAAATCGTGCAAGCGGATAAACAAGAAGCCAAAAGGCTACTGGCCGCGGGAGAACATGATGACACGAGTCAGGGAGAATAAAAACAAGCTGCAGGATTCTAACACCCTGCTGGGCGAAGAACTGAAAGATGTGCGAGCCCAGCTAGCTGACTCCGTGAAGGAAAATAAGAGGCTACGAGGCCGCATATTCAGTATGCTTTCAAACTTACCTCCGTGTAATTCGGCAAGGAAAGGAGCTGACAGATTTATGTCTGCAGGTATGCTCACCGGTCGTCCCGAAGAGGAAATGTCCAGATCTTCCGGTGATCTGCTACAAGAGCTATTGCAAATGCACGATCGAGCTCGGCAGGTAATGCGGAGTTTTGCCAAGGCCTTGTGGCCATCCGCCTCCCCTCCAGGAAGTATGGAGGAACTTGTGCAGCTATTCAAAGGAGCGCGGAGGCGCTTCTGTTTATGGAAGATATCGGCTTGCCGAGAAGGTGCGCGAGAGGCCTGGGCCATGGTGAAAACATGGTATACCAAGCTTGATCCGAATCATATGAATTGGGTCAGACCTCGAGGATCAGACGGAAAAGAGGTTCCAGTTAGTTTAGTATATGACCAAGTAAAGGTAGCCGCCAAATTGTCCCAACAGGATTGTAAGCTAGACAGCCTGTGGGACGGCATAGAGGAAGAAGTTTTTGAGTCTAAGTGACTATATGCTTCGATTGACAAATTTGTCCCTAGCCGGATTGTAAAACGATTGTCATGGCGGACCTTTTCACTTCGACCTCCGGACCCGAAGGTGCGGAGTGTTTCCGAATACCCGCACGGTAATATAAACCGGGGTATGCGTGGAAACCAAGCGTAGGGGTCATAGTTGCTTTAACAGACAAGTTGTATCCGGCTAGCTATGTTATATTACGTATAATCGTAAGAAACATCTTCCAGAGAGAATAGTTCCGTTAATGTTCATGTCCGAACTGTGATTAAGAAATCGCAGTATACATAGCATCTGGGGGTTCATAGTGTAATGAGTGAAAAAAATCTTTAGTCCGCCGACCGAATATTCCCTTAAGAATGCTAGCTTTCGGCTTCACCCAGTCTGAGGTACACATCCGGATGACCCGGCAGTAACAATCGCAGAGGTGCTCCCTTTATGCCCTAGCCGAACTAACGGGAACGTAGGGCATAAGCACAGGAGCCAGGCAACCCAGCTTGGCCAAAACTTAAGTCATAACGATGCATATAATGGCGAAGAAAAGGTACATATGAGAACTTCATCAATGATGAAGGGACCCTCCCATTTGGGCTTGAGTTTGTCCTTTTTCTTCTCTGGCAAGCGTAGAACGAGTTCGCCAACATTATAAGTCTTGGCCCGCACTTCTCTGCTGTGATATCTGTGAGCCTGTTGTTGATACAATGCGGAACGGGCCTTTGCAACTCCGCACTCCTCCTCCAAGGCGTCTAAGCTGTCCTGCCGATCAAGCTCTGCCTCTCTCTCTTCATACATGCGCACTTGTGGTGAGTCATGCATAATGTCGCAGGGCAACACGGCCTCTACGCCGTACACCATGAAGAACGGTGTGTATCCGGTAGTGCGGTTGGGCATGGTCCGCAGCCCCCAGAGTACGGAGTCGAGCTCCTCAACCCAGTGCTTGTCTGATTCTTTCAAAGACCGCACTAGTCTGGGCTTAATGCCGCTCATAATAAGACCATTGGCTCGTTCGACTTGACCATTTGTTTGTGGGTGATCGACGGAGGCATAATCGAGCTTGATGCCCAGGTTAGCGCACCAGGATTTCACCTCGTCGGCTGTAAAGTTAGAGCCGTTGTCTGTGATAATGTTGTGTGGAACACCATAACGGTGTACGACACCGGATATAAAGTCTATCACTAGTCCGGCTTCGGCCGTTTTAACCGGTTTTGCCTCAATCCACTTAGTGAATTTATCTACCATGACCAGCAGGTATTTTTTCTTGTGGCTTCCCCCTTTAAGGGGTCCGACCATATCAAGCCCCTAGACCGCGAAAGGCCATGTAATGGGGATTGTTTGTAGCACAGTAGGCGGCATATGGCTTTGATTAGCGAAAAGCTGGCATCCGACACAACGTTGGACAAGGTCCTGTGCATCTGCTCGGGCCGTAGGCCAAAAGAAACCTGTACGGAAGGCTTTACTCACAAGGGCCCGAGCCGCGGCATGGTGACCTCCAAGGCCAGCATGGATTTCGGCCAGGAGCTGCCGCCCCTCTTCTTCAGAGATACATCTTTGAAGGACTCCGGTAGCGCTTTTCTTGTAGAGCTCACCGTCATGGACCTTGTAGGCTTTCGAGCGCCGGACAATGCAGAGAGCCTCGTTAGGATCCTCAGGGAGCTCTCGCCTATTAAGGTAGGCCAAGAAGGGTTCGGTCCATGGGGCAGTTACTGCCATTATGAGATGGGCCGATGGTGTTGCTTCGGTGGCTTAGCCCCCAATGATATCGGTATTGTGCTCGGACTCAGGGGGTATGATCGGGTCTGGGCTAGTGTTGCCGCTTTCATCCTGCCACACCACGGATGGCTTGAAGAGCCGTTCCAGAAAGATGTTAGGCGGGACAGGGTGGCGCTTGGCTCCCATGCGAGCAAGGACATCCGCCACTCGATTACTTTCTCGAGCCACATGATGAAACTCGAGTCCCTCGAACCGGGCTGATATTTTGAGTACGGCGTTACGATAGGCCACCATTTTCGGATCTTTTGCATCAAAGTCTCCGTTTATTTGGGATATTGTGAGATTTGAATCCTAGCGCACCTCCAGACATTGTATGCCCATGGAGACGACCATCCGAAGACCATGCAGTAAGGCCTCGTATTCGGCTGCATTATTGGAGTCTGTATATAAGATTTGGAGTACGTACTGGACTGTGTCTCCCATTGGGGATGTTAAGACGACGCCCGCTCCCAAACCGGCCAGCATCTTAGAGCCATCGAAGTACATGACCCAATTGGAATATGTGCCGTACTCTTTAGGGAGTTCGGCCTCTGTCCATTCGGTGATGAAGTCAGCCAACACTTGGGATTTAATGGCTCGGCGCGGTTTATACGTTATGTTGAATGGCAGGAGATCAATGGCCCATTTGGCAATCCGGCCCGTAGCGTCACGGTTGTTTATTATGTCATTGAGTGGTACTTCGAAAGCCACCGTGATCGAGCATTCTTGGAAGTAGTGTCATAGCTTCCGGGATGCCATGAAGACCGTGTATGCTATCTTTTGGTAATGAGGGTACCGGGATTTGCAAGGTGTGAGGACAGTGGATACATAGTATACCGGCTTCTGAAGCGGGAATTTGTGTCCGTCCTCCTCTCGTTCAACGAAGAGCACTGCGCTCACCACCTGGTGAGTCGCAGAGATGTATAACAACATTGGTTCGTCGACGTTTAGCGCGGCCAGGATTGGGTTGCTTGCTAAAAGAGCCTTTATTTCTTCCAGTCCGGCCGTTGCTGCATCCGTCCACTCGAAGTGATCGGTGTGTCGGAGAAGGCGATAGAGTGGCAATGCTTTTTATCCGAGTCTGGAGATAAAGCGGCTTAAAGCTGCCACGCATCCGACTAGTTTTTGGACCTGTTTAAGGTCAATTGGTATAGCCAATTGTGACAAAGCTTGAATTTTGGCTGGATTTGCCTCAATTCCTTTACTGGAAACAATGAAGCCCAGCAGCTTTCCAGCGGGAACGCCGAAAATGCACTTTTCCGGATTGAGCTTGATGTCATATGCACGGAGGTTGTCGAATGTGAGACGTAAGTCATCTATTAATGACTCGACGTGTCTAGTTTTGATGACGAGATCATCCATGTATGCTTTAACTGTCTTGCCGATTTGCTTCTCCACGCATGTTTGAATCATGCGTTGGTAGGTAGCGCCGGCGTTTTTAAGCCCAAAGGACATAGTGTTGAAGCAGAAAGGTCCGTATGGGGTAATGAATGCCGTTGCGGCTTGATCGGACTCCTTCATTTTGATTTGATGGTATCCGGAGTATGCGTCGAGGAAACATAGTGAGAAGTGTCCTGCAGTAGCATCAATGATCTGATGGATGCGGGGGAGGGGGAAGGGATCCTTGGGACCGGCTTTGTTGAGGTCTTTGAAATCGACGCATAGGCGCCAGGATTTATCCTTCTTTGGTACCATCACCAGGTTTGCTAGCCAGTCCGGATGTTTTATTTCTCTGATGAATCCGGCCTCGATTAACTTGGCCAGCTCCTCCCCCATAGCTTGTCGTTTGGGTTCGGAAAAGCGCCGCAGTGTTTGTTTGACCGGCTTGTGTCCCTTCGATATATTGAGGCTGTGTTCGGCCAACCTGCGTGGGATTCCTGGCATATCAGAAGGGTGCCCGGCAAATATGTCCCAATTTTCGCGTAGGAACGCTCGTAATGCGGCGTCAACCGTTGGGTCCAGTTGTGCCCCGATAGAGGCTGTCTTCTTGGGGTCCGTTGGGTGGACCTAGAATTTGACGATTTCGTCTGCTAGTTTGAAGGAGGTGGATTTGGGTCGCTTGTCCAGGATTACGTCGTCCCTATCCACCATGGAGCGCAGTGCAGCTAATTCTTCGGCCGCGAGGGCTTCGGACAATGCCTCGAGGGCCAGGGATGCGGTTTTGTTTTCGGCGCGGAGTGCTATATCCGGATCACTGGAAAGAGTGATAATACCATTGGGCCCGGGCATCTTGAGCTTCATGTACCCGTAATGAGGTATAGCTTGGAAGCGTGTAAATGCATCTCGCCCCAATAGGGCGTGATATCCACTGTAGAAAGGGGCCACTTGGAAGGTCATCTCTTCGGACCGGTAATTCTCCGGTGTGCCGAATACCACATCGAATGTGATTTTTCCCGCGTACCGCGCCTCCCGACTGGGAATTATTCCTCGGAAGGTCGTGCTACTTTGCTCGATGCGGCTCCTGTCTATTTCCATTTTGTTGAGTGTGTCCTCATAGATGAGGTTTAGTCCGCTACCGCCGTCCATGAGTACTTTGGTGAGCCGAAAGCCATCCACGATTGGACTGAGGACCAAGGCAGCTGGTGCCCGGACTGTCCTGGATTTTGGTTCGTCACTGGCATTGAAAGTTATGGCCGTGTCGTTCCAGGGGTTTATTGTTGCGACTTGGCAGACTTCGGCGAGGTCACGGAGTGCCCTTTTGCGCCTATTGTTTGAAGCAAAGGTCTCGAAGACCGTCAATACTCTGAGGTCGTCGTCTTCCGGGGGGTGTTGTTCTGAGGTGTTTTTGGTGAGGATATCCTCGCCGCTCTTGGCCACTTGCCGGAGTATCCAACATGCTCTAAGGTTGTGAGTTGGTACGGTATCCGGTGTTGTGTGTATTTTGTATGGCCTATCGAGCCATCCCTCCAGAACGGTTCTACGCCCCCTAATAGGCTTGGATTTCTTTACTATTCGGTCGGGCACCCCATGGGGGTGCATCCTTTTTGCTCGGACGAGGGGTTGAGTGGAAACCTGTGGTTCCCGACGAGCTTCCTGAGTTTTCCAGGCGCTTTTCATTGCGCAGTACTTCTGTACTATGGTTGCCAAGTCAGCAAAGTGTGATACGCGACGGCGGTTGATGGCGTTGAGGATTCCTTCGTCCGTGCAATTGTTGCAGAATGCTGAGATCGTGTCTTCGTCGCGGCAATCTTCAATCTTGTCTTTGACAAGGAGGAATCTGGCCCAAAAGTGATGGACTGTTTCCTGGGACTGCTGTCGTACGTACATGAGATCGCGTCTGTCTGGTTGGGTGGGTGGCTTTAAATCCGAACCCTGACCCAGTTTAGGATCCGGAGTTTGAGAAACTTCCGAACTTAATAATTCGGGCTCCGGGATATCGACTGATTTTTCGGGCCCATCGTTCGGAGGACAGGGCGTGCCGTTCCGCAGACAGGTATCCGGCTCTTCGAGCTCGGAAATCCGAACATAGTTCATCCTCAACACAGGGGAAGAGCTGTTGTTTTGCTCTTCTACCACCGCTATCTGATGGGTGATCGGTGGAGATTTGATTTCTCTCTGATCGGGTTTAAGCCCAATCCGATCGTAGTCTGTAACGACCCCCAAGGCGGCGATGCGATCCAGGAGTTCATTTAAAGACGACAACTCCATCGGATCCATCCATTTGGAGTATTAGGAGTTAACGTGGAGGCGATTTTCGATGACCCGAGAAGTCATCGTTGGCTTAATGGCCGGACGGGGGTCATGATAAAGCCGCCCAGCCGGAGGGTTTGGCCTGAGGCCAGGGCTCCTCCGGAGGTGATATTGTCCTTGACAACAAGGCAAGCCATCAACCCTGTCTTCGACGTCACAGTGGAACTCTCAATGAAAGCACCAATGTCGGTGTCAAAACCAGCGGATCTCGGGTAGGGGGTCCCGAACTGTGCGTCTAAGGTCGATGGTAAGAGGAGACGGGGGACACGATGTTTACCCAGGTTCGGGCCCTCTCTATGGAGGTAATACCCTACGTCCTGCTTGATTGATCTTGATGAATATGAGTATTACAAGAGTTGATCTACCACGAGATCGTAATGGCTAAAACCCTAGAAGTCTAGCCTGTCTGATTATGATTGCCCCTACGGACTAAAACCCTCCGGTTTATATATACACCAGAGGAGACTAGGGTTTGTACAAAGTCGGTTACAGAGAAAGGAATCTTCATATCAAACGCTAAGCTTGCCATCCACGCCAAGGAGACTCCCATCTGGACACGGGAGAGAGTCTTCTGTCTTGTATCTTCATGGCCCATCAGTCCGGCCCACGTCACGTAGCCCGGACGCCCGAGGACCCCTAAATCCAGGACTCCCTCAGAGACCCTTTGTCGCCCATTCTTTTTAATGTTGTTGCGGACCTTCTTGCAGTTCTCATTAGCCGAGCTTAGAAGGTGGGTCATATTGTTGGCTTAATTTCTCATCTTGTTGATGGTGGGGTATCGGTACTTCAATATGCTGATGACACCATTATCTTCATGGAATGCGATATTGAGAAGGCCAAAACTTATTCTTTGTTTATTCAAGCAGTTATCAGGTCTCAAAATTAACTTCCACAAGAGCGAACTCTTCTGCTTTGGAAAAGCCAGAGAAGTAGAGAATTAGTACAAGCAACTTTTTGCTTGCGAGTCTGGCTCATTCCCTTTTAGATACCTTGGTATTCCAATGCATTTCCATAAACTTCTTAACAAGGAATGGAAAGGTATTGAAGATCATTTCAAGAGACAGCTTGCTTGTTGGATAGGTAAGCTTATGTTTCATGCGGCAAGGCTCAACCTAATCAATGGCATTCTCTTGAGTTTATCAATGTTCATGTTATCCTTCTTTGAAATACCTAAAGGTGTAAGGAAGAGATAGGATTACTACAGATCTTTATTTTTTTGGCAATCTGATGAACATAAGCATAAATACCAGCTAACGAGGTGGGTTGCGATATGTCGACCTAAAGACCAAGGAGGTCTAGCGGTGGTATAGCCAAATTCTATGGACGAGGTGCATTAACTAAGTTTAGACAATTTCAAAAAGAAAAAAAAACTAAGTTTAGACAAGCTAGCTAGCTATATATATGCAATTAATTCGACCATTCGTTGGTTGGTGACTTGGGTAACCTACTCCAGCGGTATGCACGTTAATTTGCTAGCCGTCCTTAACGTTGTTCCCCTCGTCGGTCGCCGGTGACAGTCAACCTCGTCTCTAAGGGCAATCACCACTAGTGGAAAATGGGGCTTTAGTCCCGATTGGCAACGACCTTTAGTCCCGGCTCACCAACCAGGACAACGAAATTGGGACTAAATGTCCCCACCCTTTAGTCTCGGTTGGCCACAACCCGGGATGAAAGTCCCTCCACGTGGCCGCGAGCGCGCGCTGAGGGCCGGAGGACCTTTAGTCCCGGTTGGTGACACCAACCGGGACTAAGGTCCCTCCACTTGGCCGTGAGCTAGCGCCGGGGGCTGGAGGACTTTTAGTCCCGGTTGGTGACACCAACCGGGACTAAGGATTTTGTGTTGGGGTTTAGGATTTTAGGCTTTACGGTTTATGGCTTATGGTTTATTTTTTCTTTTCATTTTGTGTTTTCTATTCAATTCTTTTTCATTTCAAACATATTTTACCTTACTACATACTGTACACGTTATGCATATATAATATAATTTCTCGTACGACCATACATATATCATATAATTTCTCGTACGACCATACATATATATATACAATTTGGTATATATAATTTCTCCTATAATTTGGAGATCATTACATGCAGGCATTAGCGGCAATGCTATTCTCTGCTTTCAGATATGACCTCCGTAAGCAAAAATCCCGCAATTTCATCTTGAAATGCTCATATGCTGTTCTCTGGTAGGAGCTTCTTCCACATCTTTTCCATCTTTAAATGAGATCGATATGAATATATTAGATGTGTGTATATATATTAGATCATCATTAAAAAATTGTGAATAGTGTTTACGTACCTGAAGTTGTCTTACATCTCTACGCCATTCGGTCGTCATGTGAATGTTCTCGGAAACGTAGTATGCACATAAATTAGTCCCCTGTTTCTGCCTCATGCACTTTGCGAGAATAGAATTCAATAAAATAATAATCAAGCATGATAATGGTATTGAAACTAGAATTATCGAGTTGCGCGGACCTAGCTAGAACTACTTAATTACCTTGGGCCGTCGCCAACGCAACTCCAGTTTCCATTCACCGACAACATCATTGATGAACCGTTTCCAAACCATGCCCGGGAAAGAAAATGATTAAAGGATTTATTAATTATTTGATATCAGGAAATGAACGAAAGAGGCCGATATAGTGCGATAATGATTGACATTACTTGTCGAGCATCCTAAACACGCTGGTGTATTCTCGAGGGTCTTTACCTAGTGAGTCCAGGGTTTCAACAGTTCCAGCTTCAACTTTAATGATTAGCAGGATCCAGTGGTACCTATGCACACGTTTATATAAGCAGGCATGCATAACTGTCAACTACACTTAACATCGAGTAAGCAAAATAGAATTTGTATTACAAGACAGTAACACTCACTTGAAGTTGTAAGGAAATAGTATTTCTCTTCTGGTATTTTGTCCCTTCATAAACCTTAGCAAGTTAGCCTCTGAGTCTTTGGGGTGGTCTTGTATCATTTTTTCATTAATGATATATGGGTCAACGAACCCAATGTCATAGATTCCACTCTTTTGCATAAAAGAATCTTCATTCTTCATAATAGCGTACAAAAGAATATAGTGAGGATAATTACAGGCAATGAACGAGCTGAGCTAGAGACTTAAATTACAGAAAGAAATCACTTACAGACAATGGCAACTGATGATAGATTTGTCGAGTGAGTCTTGATTGTATAACTGAAAAATTTCTGGAAACTCAATGCATAGCTCGTTTTCATAGAAGTAATGCTCTTCCTTGACTTTCACCATGAGTATCTCTGGCCCGTTCTTTACTTCTTTCATGTACCACTCATGCAATCTTCGCATTTGTGTTGATAGATGCGGGACCTGCTCAGGTCTGACCAGAGTTTTCCCGGGGGCATATTGCCATGCTACATCAGCCACGGGGACTTCCTTGGTGCCTAGGAGTTGATCAACACTGATACCAATGTCTCTAGCAGTGTCGGTTAACTTATCGGTAATCACCTTGAGCGGGGGGATCGATTGCATTGCCTGTTCTCTGAGCTGGGGAACTGTTTTCCCACTTTTATTACTACTTGTACATCTCGACTGCTACATTTGTTCCTTATATGACTTCCTAATAGAGCGGTCATAGTCTGATGGCCTATTCTCCACATGTGCCAGTGGCCGCTCAAGAAAGTCCAGAAAGTGCTCTACGGTTTTTGTAGGTATTATCTCCTTTGGCGGCGGGGGCGGTTTCGGTGCAAAATGCGACTTCACTTCGGAAACCACGACCCTTTTGGTTTCCTCATCAGTCATATCGTAAGCTAACTTCTTTTTGGCAAGAGGCTCATCGTTGGGTTTCTTCTTTTTAGCTTTCTTCCGAATAGGACTAGTCGACAGAGCAGTGGTCTTCCGCTTTTGGCCCTGCTGGGACATAGGGGGTGGAGTCGGCTGATGCGGCGGAGATCGATATGGACTCGCGCTGGGATCCCTCTCGAGGTGGGGTTGGACTTAGAGGTGTATTGCTACTCGGAGGAGTCGGTGGCCTTGGCGCCGAGTTTGGAAACATGATGCATTCCTTTCTCCATACAATGACACCATGTATGACTTCTCCCAGTGTCTGCTCCCCTTCACCTCTAGGAATGTCAAGCTCTAGTGAGTCATATCCCGGCAGAACTTCATCCACCCCGATACGAGCATAGCCAGCTGGAATCGGATTGCCATGGATGGTTGCTTCAGGTGCATTCGGTAAAGCAAAGCTGACCGCCACCTTCATGGATATGTTCTTCATTCTCTGGTGTAGCTCACAATTTGTCCTCTCTTTGATATCATCCACGGGGTAGCGAGCCAGTAGTGCATCATCGGCCCAGACCCCCGTGGAACCCACGCAGCTTTTCCGCATAGATGGGACGGTACTATCCAATGCTGGATCAGCTTGCTCCTACCGCGGCGACGCCCTTTGCTGGCTAATTGTGTCCAGTTGCTCCTGCTGCCGCTTTAACAATGTTTCTATCTTCTGAAGCCGGTCTGCATCCTGCTCCTTTTTTCTCTGATGGCTTCTATAAGTGTCGTTCCACTTCGAAAACCCGTCAACCCACGGAACAACGCCTTTGCCTCGTGTTCGTCCTCCGTGTTCAGGATTCTTGAGGGAGCATGTAAGCTCGTCATTCTCTCTCTCGGGCTGGAACAACCCCTTTAGAGCATCTTCTATTGCTTGAAGTAAAGCGTCCGAGGCTGTTTTAAGATCTGCCTTTACAATAATCTGCCCTGTCGTTGGGTCCAACTTTTCCCCATGCGCATAAAACCAATTATTGGACCTCTGGGGCCAATCCACTGTAGCTGGAATGACCCCTTCAGCAAACATCTTGGCCTCAGCTGCTTCCCGCTTAGGCACGGCTCTCTTGTAGCCACCAGTCCCCAGAACATGGTGATACTTCTTTTTCTCAGCATTTATCTTATTTTTTCTCGACCTTTCCAGAGCTTCATCCAAGTCCTTGTACTTCACAAATGCGTCGCAGAGATCTTTTATCTTCTCTAGTGCTCCAGTGAATTCTGGAGTCTTCTTTTTTGCCTTGATGTAGTCGTTGTATAATCTTTTCTTTCAGCTTTGGAATTGTGTGGCCATCTTCTTAAGAGCAAACTGCTTGACTTTCAACTGTTTGCCATCTGTAAGACCCTTTGGTAGGTTGAAATGTGACATGAGCGTGTCCCAAGGCAAATTTTTCGATCTTTCGTCAACATAACTAACTTGTCGATCTACCTTTGGCTTATTTCATTCTCTAATGGTGATCGGGATGTTGTCCCTAACAATAACTCCGCATTGATTTATAAATTTACGGGCATTCTGTTCAGGAGCAATCGGTTCGCCATCTTCTGCGACTTCATCGATGTTGAACTTTATATCATCGCCCAACTTTTTGGCCCGGCCTCGTACCCTTCTAGGAGATTTGCTCAATCCGGAGGGCTGAAAGAAGAAAGGTTTGTTAATATATATATATACAAATCAATTAATACATCTAATGATCACCAGAGGCTTTAATATATATATATATATACCTCGCTGGACTTTGTTAATTGTCTAAAATTTTCTTCGCCATCATTGTTTGTTGGCCCTTCGTCTCTTGGTTCTTTCTCAAGTCCCTCACCGGAGTCATTCAGAAATTGTGAGCCGTCATCTTGTTCATTCTCTTGGTTTTGGGAGCAGTGTACGATATCGAAGATCTCCTCTTCATGGTATCTGTCGCTATCGTCCATAGCTTAACTAATCTGGAAAACAACATCAACATCAGGAAAATCTGGTCCAATTGGCCAAAAGGAAATATTTGATTTGCCCTGTTCATTGGAAATAATTCCGTGGCAGAATGTAAGAACATCACATGAATTTAGCCATGGCACCTATAAAACAGTCTTTTTTGTTTATAAAAGAAAACATCTCAGGTCATCTTGTGATATAGTGTTTTGAAATTGCCATGTGTAGTATATTAGAAAATGGGAAAATTTTGATTTTCCATGCTCATTGAAAAATGCCAATGCAAAACAGAAAAACAGCACAAAAGAAAAATAGCCATGACAACTATGTAAAACATAATTTCTGTTTATAAGAACATCTCATGTCAATGCCAGATTTATGAGGATAGGCTATTTTTCCATGAATTGGAGTAAAAATAGTTCTTAAAGTTGCCATGTGTAAGCAGTTGAAACTAAATCATGTTGGGTGCTTAAAATCTGAATTTCCACTAGCTTTACGATGGTGGAAACAAAAAAAATTCCATCATCCAAACAATAACTTTGCTATGTGAAAAATTAAATAAATCCGTGGTCCACAAAAAATATATATTTGCCATGGTTCACACAATAACTTTGCCATGTCGCAATTAAAAATATGCCATGTCACTTTACAAAAAAGAATATTGCTATGAATGGCACTAATTTGGGTCTTCTTATCAAGGAAACAAAGAAGTTTGTTAACTGCAAATTTGCAACATCAATCCATCTAACCAGCATCCATTTAACATCCATCTATCTAACATTTCTATTCATCCATCATTCTAACATACATCAATATAACATCTATCCATTTACATCCATCTAACATTCATCTACACACAAAAATACATAAATTCATCTAACATCCATATGTATGCACAAATCCATCTAAAATCCATCTATCTACATCCATCTAATATTTTTATCTATCAACTAACCTATCTACTAGCGTCAACACAAGCAGCAGAGCAAGCAGCGAAGCAGCAGCAGTGGCAGAGCAACCAGCAGCAGTAGCGGTGGCAGGTAGAAAGCAGCAGCAACGGCGGCGAGCAACTAGAGCAGAGCAGAGCAGCGACAGCCGACAGCAGCCACCGGCGAACAGCAGTGGCAGCAACCCCGCCACGGGAGCACAGTAGTGGCGTGCGGGATGAGATCGGAGAGGGAGAGGAGGAGGGTATACCTAACGAGCTACGGACAACGGCGAGTGGCCGGCCACGCGGCAAGGACGGCGGCAGTGGAGGTGCGGGCGAAGATCTCGGGCTGGGGACGGCAGAGTCGAGCGCGCGGACCAGGGCGGAGAGAGAGAGAAAAGGGAGGAGTGGAGCGGCCGGTGACGGCGGGTGGCCGGTGTGGACGACCACAGGACCGGAGCGGATCAGGGCAGCCTGGCGGCGTGGTTCGATCTGTATCTCCCGGGCGGTGGCTGGCACCGGTACACCAAGGGGCGGAAGTTATATACCCGCGACCTTTAGTCCCGGCTCCAGCCATGAACTGGGACTAAAGGTCCTTTAGTCCCAGCTCCAGCCACGAACCGGGACCAAAGGCTAACCTTTTCGGCGGCCAAAATTCCGCGCGGGAGTTGAAACCTTTAGTCCCGGCTGGTGGTTGCAACCGGGACTAAAGGTGTCTTGTAATTATTTGAAGAAACTATTTGACAGATTCAATTTTACATATTGAAATTAATTCTTGTAAAATGCATAACAATTTGAAAACTAAACCAAATGAGTTGATTCAAATTTGTGTGGATTCATCTTGAAAATTTCTATCAACTAGTATCATTTTCATAGGAATTTTGCACTTATTAATTAAATACAGTAATTGAATACATTATTTTAAACTTTAAAAATTCATATCTTCAGTTCTGTTAAGCCAAATGGAGCAAATAAGATGTCAAATTTTTTGTCTTAACATAACCTACACATTCCTATTTTGTTTGGACATAATTGCATTGATTAATGTAACACCCCCAGTGGTTAGCCACAGTAATTCCATTTTGATAATGCCAAGTCAGCATGATTAACAGTGCATGATCATCAGTAGCATCATATTGCATTTCAACTCCTAAGTCAAAATTCAGATTTAAACTAAAGTGGGAAATAAAAGTTGTTCAAACTGGAAAACTAAAATGTGCCTCATGTTGCAAATATTCCCATAGCATTTGTAAAAATGATTGCAACATTAGTTGAAATTGTAAAAGGACTCGAACAACTAGAAACAGCAGCAACATAGCACTATTCAACCCCTTTTCAATTAAATAAAATCCAAACCAAAAAGATATGGACCCCAAACCAATTTCTAGCAGTGACAAATAATGCACTGTAAATAATGGAGCAAGTCTCATATTTTACAAAAGTCCTTTGGAATAAAAATAAAAGGCAAAACAGAAAGGAAAAATAAAACAAAAGACAATAGGAAAATAAAACAGAAAAATAAAAGAAGCCCCTTCCCCCTTGGACCAACTGGGCCGTGGCCCAGCTGGACCACCAGGCCGGCCCACCTACCCCCACTTAACCCCCCAGCCAGAAAACCCTAGCCCACCGACGCCATTTCCCCCCTCCCGATCCACTCTCTCCCTCTCCCCTGGATCGAGATCCAGGGAGAGGAGGCCGCCGCCGCCGCCACCTCGCCGCGCGTCGACGCCGTCGCCGGACCCCGCCACCACCTCGCCGTCCTCCTCGTTCCTCCCTTCACCGACGGCCTCCCCAGGCCGCGCCTCGCCCTTGCGCCCCTCGCCCGACGCCCGCCGACGCCCATCGCCACCCTGACCTCGAGCCCGACGCCCCCTTCTCCAACGCCGTCGCTGTGCGCCACCTCACCGTCGCCCGAAGCCGTCCCCGACGTCGCCCCTCCACCTCGCCGGCCGTCCCCGACCGCCTCCCCGAGCCGCTTCATCGCGCCTCGCCGAACCCGCTCCCCTGCTCGCCGGTGAGGCCTGGCCTCCCCTTTCCCCCTTCCCCGTCGCTCGTCCCGGCCAGCGGCCGCTCACGCTAGCGCGCGCGCCCGCGCGCCAGCCTCTCCTCGCCGCGCACTGCAGCTGCTGCGCACGCACGCGCCGCATCGCCGCCGCGGCCCGCGTCGGCGCCGTCCCGCGTCCCTGTCCCCGGCCGACCCCGTCGCCGCGCCCCGCCCGCAATCGCGCGCGCTCGCCCGCACGCCCTCCTGCGGCCACCCCGCGCTGCCGCGCACCACCCCCCTCCCGCACGCGCTGCCGCGCGCCCCGCGCCGCGCACGCGCGCCGCGCCCGCACGTCCGTGGCCTCATGCCACTGACGGGTGGGGCCCTGCCACCCCCTGTGCCACTGGCCCGTGGGGCCGTACACCCCCTGGCCTAATGACGAACGGGGCCCACGCCCAAAAGTGGAAAAAAAAATAATTAGTTAAATAAATAATTAATTAGTTAATTAATTAAGTTAATTAACCCTGTTTAGATTAATCTAATTAGTTAATTAGTTTAATTAAATATTAGTTAACCCTAATTAACCTAACCAGTCTATGACATGTGGGACCCACGTGTCAGGACGCATGCTGATGTCATGCTGACGTCATGATGACGTCAGCATACACTGTTTTGGATAATGTTCTGGATAATTCGAATTATAATTAAATAAAATTCCAGAAATTGATAAAAGCTTTAGAAAATCATATCTTTTAAACCGTAACCTGGATCGAAATACTTTCTACATGAAAGTTGCTCAGAACGACGAGATGAATCCGAATACGCGGTCCGTTCGTCCGCCACACGTCTCTAACTATCCGAACATGCAACCATTCCCCTCCGGTCATCTGTCTGACAAATGTCCGGAACCGGGAAAACATTCCCGGATGGATTCCCCCTTCCTCGGTGACGTGCAACCATACGTTAGGACACACCCGACACTGCGTACTGCCATGTCATACTTTGTGTTGCTCATATTTGCTGTGTATTTATACTGTTTCCTCCCCCTCTTCTCTCTCGTTAGACCCCGACGCAGTTCCCGGTACCGACACAGCTCAGGAGACCGACAACACCATTGGCAACCTTGCCCTTGCTGCCGAGCAACCAGGCAAGCCCCCCCTTTGATCATCCCGATATCGCCCATTCTATTTTCTCATGCTTGCATTAGAATTTGCTACTGTTACTGTTTGCTCCTATTCTGATGCATAGCCTGTTTATTGTAACCTGCTATTGATACCTTACCTGCTTATCCTAAACTACTTAGTATAGGCTGGGTAGAGACCCGCTAGAGAACCCCACTTTGATCCTTGTTGCCCCGCTGGATTATCAGAAGACCCGATCAACGGGATTGAAGACCAGACCTCGACACCGCACATCACCCCCCTTTAGTTGTAACGACACTGCAGCGTTACTATCGAGTGCCGAGGGTGAAACCTCTTATAGCACTCCTGATGTTAACTCTGTAGAGTAGCTATTTGGTCGTGGTCATCGAGGGTGATTCCTCCTTCCCCACTTCCGGTAACGACGCCGTCGTACAACACCCCAAGTGTGAACTCATCGAGGGTGATTCCTCCTACGTTCACCTTGGCAGTTACATCGGTAGGAATCCAACGAGGGTGATACCTCGGATTCCCTTGATGTTATGGACACACGGATACTTGGACTTTACACTGTTACTTGGAAAGGCGGGTCGGCCCTGAGGGGTACCCGCGTGCGCCTGAGAGGCGAGTGTTGTGAAGACGGGTGCCTGTGTGGTGCCCGAGTGGTGAATACGAGGTGTGGCCGGGCATTCATGGCCCTTGCCGCAAGTCCTCGAGACGGGGCGACGGGGTCACATCTTTCGTGAGTCTCTGCTCGTTTTCCGCAAGCCCCTAGTCCACTTACGATTTTGATATTTGATCCGAGCAGGCCTCTGGCCTGATAGCACTAACCATCACGTGGGCATAGTATGGGCGTTCTGCATCATATGCATCAGCCGAAAGCTCTGTCAGATGTCCAGTTCAGCAGTGCGGCATGGAGTGATTGGCGCCATCCATATACAGAGGTGGTGCTTGGATCTGGGCCATGCACGCAACGACCCGGAGGGCGAGGGGCGATGGCAAGACCCCCTTGCGCTTAGGATGTAGACCGGCGGGGACCTCTCTGCTGAGCCGTAGGTAGGGTTGCGATGTGTTGTTTGGCCGAGGCCGGGCATGACCCATGAAAGTGTGTCCGGCCGAAGTTAATCGAGCGTGTTGGGTAAGTTGGTGCACCCCTGCAGGGAAGAACACTTCTATCGATAGCCGGTCCTACGGTAAAGGACACTCGGAGTTGTATCCCGATCGATACAACTAGAACTGGACCCTTGAGACGTTAACAGGTTGATGACTGTATTGGCACTGGGATCGCTTTCTCACAGGGAGTCGAGAAAGGATCTCAGGACGAGGTTTGATGACTGTATGGCTCTGGGATTGCTTTCTCGCAGGGAGTCGGGAAAGGATCTCTGGGTGAGGTTGAGACTTAATGATACTGCTACATTATATTGTACTGTTCTACTCTCTTCTACTGCTGCAAGACCGCTGAAGATGCTAGTCTTCGATAGGACTAGGCCTTCTCTCTATTCTGGCATTTCTGCAGCCCAGTCCACATATACAGCCTCCTTTTGAAAATGTTGCATATGTAGTGTAGATCCTTACTTGCTGAGTACTTCAGAGTACTCACGGTTATTTTGTTTTCCTTTTTCTCCCCATATCAGTTTGTCGTAACAAGATGACGGAGCCCCTGAGACAGCTGTCCTCGCCGACGATCGCTACTACTACCCAGAGGATGGATACTGCTACGAGTTGACTGTCGACCAGGAGTAGGATCGGAGGGTCCCAGGCAGGAGGCCTTCGCCTTTCGATCGTAGTGTTTTATTTTGCCCCGCCTTTCTAAAGGCCTTTCTGTTTCTATTTCATATCTGTACTCAGATATCTGATGCTTCCGCTGACGCTTGTTCGCAAGCTTATGTATTCGAGCCCTCGAGGCCCCTGGCTTGTAATATAAAGCTTGTATGACTTTATTTATGTTTTAGAGTTGTGTTGTGATATCTTCCCGTGAGTCCTTAGGCTTGATCGTGTGCATTTGCGTGTATGAATAGTGCACGATCGGGCCGGGGGCGTCACAAGTTGGTATCAGAGCCGACTGCCTGTAGGAATCCCCTTTCCAACTCCTTGGCCGAAGTTGAGTCTAGAAACCGAAAAACTGTTTTACTAACTTGGCTGTGTGGCTTACGGGCCCACGTCGCCAATTGGGAGGTATTAGTATCTTTTATTCCTCATCTTTACTCTGGGACTCTGACCTCTCTTCCTTTCGGGTTAACTAAAGTTTACTAACGCCGACACTTAGGATCTCGTAATTCTCGTCCACCCGGAGAGCTGGATATATGTGCGATTTCCCTGACATTGATCTGATTAGTCTGATAATCATTTTCCTTTCCATTGTTTTGTTTAACTTTTCTCTCCGAGATCGGTTATACTTCTCCTTGTCATTTGACAATCCTGAGTTTCCTCTGTTTCAGATGGATCGTTTGTTTCCACCACACCATGCGACGCAGCTACCAGCTGTTCGAGCAAGGATACATCCAGAGTACATTCTTTATCCACTGGGGCAGATGTCAAACCATTACAATGCCCCAGTACTTTCTCCTCCAGATACCCGCAAAGACTTTGTGATTTATTGTGATGCATCCCGTGAAGGATTAGGCTGTGTCCTAATGCAAGAGCGTAAAGTGATTGCTTATGGCTCTCGTCAGTTGCGCCCACATGAAGAGAATTATCCGGTACATGATCTAGAACTAGCTGCTGTGATCTATGCATTGCAGTTGTGGCGACATTACCTTCTCGGTAATCGTTGCGAGATCTACACGGATCATAAAAGTCTGAAGTACTTGTTCACTCAACCATCTCTAAACCTCCGTCAGCAAAGATGGATGGAGGCCATTGCGGACTATGATTTGGGTATATCCTATACCCCTGGCAAGGCTAACGTGATGGCAGATGCCTTAAGCCGCAAGTCCTATTGCGACAACCTCATGGTTAGGCGAGCTCAACCTCGACTTTTTGAAGAACTATGCAAGCTGAATCTGCGTATTGTTCCACAGGGCTCTCTGAATAACCTTGTGATACAACCAGATTTTGAGAAAGCTGTTAAGAATGCGCAAGCTAAAGATGCTGAAGTTGATCTGATGAAGAAAGACCTTCACCTAGTAAAGTACAGGGATTTCTCGCTGTCTGAAGATGGAACCTTGTACTTCAGAGGCCGCATTGTAGTACCTCGCTTTGAGCTTATGACTGACAAAGTCATGAAGGAGGCACATGATACCCCGTTGTCTATTCATCCGGGTAGCACCAAAATGTATCGTGATCTCCGTCAAAGGTACTGGTGGTCTAGAATGAAGCAGGACATTGCTCGTTATGTTGCTGAATGTGATGTGTGTCGTCGCGTTAAAGAAGAACATCAGAAGCCTGCTGGAATTCTGCAACCGTTGCCTATTCCTCTATGGAAATGGGATAAGGTTCAAATGGATTTCATTACAGGACTTCCCAGGTCACAGAAGGGTCACGATGCTATTCTTGTCGTCGTCGACCAACTCTCCAAAGTTGCACACTTCCAGCCTGTCAAGGAGACGATCACTGCTAGTCAGTTAGCAGAGTTATATATCTCCAGAATTGTTTCACTCCACGGTATTCCGAAGGAGATCAGTTCGGACCGTGGCGGTCTTTTCACCTCAAAGTTCTGGGAAAGTTTCCAAAAAGCTATGGGAACTCATATCACCTGGAGTTCAGCTTATCACCCTCAGTCTCAAGGCCAAGTCGAACGAGTCAATCAAGTGCTTGAAGACATGCTGCGAGCTTGTGTTATTTCTTTCGGCAAGAAGTGGGAAGACTCTCTTCCATATGCCGAGTTCTCTTATAACAACAGCTATCAAGCCAGCTTGAAAATGGCCCCCTTCGAAGTTCTATATGGACGTAAGTGTCGAACCCCTCTGAATTGGTCAGAAACTGGGGAACGACCTCTTGTTGGACCGGACATTATTCAACACGCCGAAGAACAAGTCCAAATTGTCCGGGAAAATCTCAAGGCGGCTCAGGATCGTCAGAAGAGCAACTATGATCGCAAACGATGGGGTTTGATTTATCAACCTGGTGATCAAGTTTATGTGCGCGTCACTCCTATGAAGGGCACTCACCGTTTTGGAATCAAGGGCAAGCTAGCTCCGCGCTACATTGGTCCTTTCCGCATTATTGCTAGACGTTGTCAAGTGGCGTATAAATTGGAGTTGCCGCCGCAATTCTCTCATATCCTCGATGTATTCCATGTGTCGCAACTTCGTAAATGCTTCAAGGAATCTCCGCACCGAGCTGTGGATCACGAGATGCTCGAATTACATGATGACCTATCTTATAAGGAGCATCCGATCCGCATCCTCGATGAAGCTGAACGTCGAACCCGCCAGAAGGTTACCAAGTTCCTGAAAGTGCAGTGGTCAAATCATACTGAAGATGAAGCCACTTGGGAACGCGAGGATCATCTTTGCAAGGAATACCCCGAACTTTTTCCTTCTACTTCTTAATTCTCGGGACGAGAATTCTTGTTAGTAGAGGAGATTTGTAACACCCTCAGTGGTTAGCCACAGTAATTCCATTTTGATAATGCCAAGTCAGCATGATTAACAGTGCATGATCATCAGTAGCATCATATTGCATTTCAACTCCTAAGTCAAAATTCAGATTTAAACTAAAGTGGGAAATAAAAGTTGTTCAAACTGGAAAACTAAAATGTGCCTCATGTTGCAAATATTCCCATAGCATTTGTAAAAATGATTGCAACATTAGTTGAAATTGTAAAAGGACTCGAACAACTAGAAACAGCAGCAACATAGCACTATTCAACCCCTTTTCAATTAAATAAAATCCAAACCAAAAAGATATGGACCCCAAACCAATTTCTAGCAGTGACAAATAATGCACTGTAAATAATGGAGCAAGTCTCATATTTTACAAAAGTCCTTTGGAATAAAAATAAAAGGCAAAACAGAAAGGAAAAATAAAACAAAAGACAATAGGAAAATAAAACAGAAAAATAAAAGAAGCCCCTTCCCCCTTGGACCAACTGGGCCGTGGCCCAGCTGGACCACCAGGCCGGCCCACCTACCCCCACTTAACCCCCCAGCCAGAAAACCCTAGCCCACCGACGCCATTTCCCCCCTCCCGATCCACTCTCTCCCTCTCCCCTGGATCGAGATCCAGGGAGAGGAGGCCGCCGCCGCCGCCACCTCGCCGCGCGTCGACGCCGTCGCCGGACCCCGCCACCACCTAGCCGTCCTCCTCGTTCCTCCCTTCACCGACGGCCTCCCCAGGCCGCGCCTCGCCCTTGCGCCCCTCGCCCGACGCCTGCCGACGCCCGTCGCCACCCTGACCTCGAGCCCGACGCCCCCTTCTCCAACGCCGTCGCTGTGCGCCACCTCACCGTCGCCCGAAGCCGTCCCCGACGTCGCCCCTCCACCTCGCCGGCCGTCCCCGACCGCCTCCCCGAGCCGCTTCATCGCGCCTCGCCGAACCCGCTCCCCTGCTCGCCGGTGAGGCCCGGCCTCCCCTTTCCCCCTTCCCCGTCGCTCGTCCCGGCCAGCAGCCGCTGACGCTAGCGCGCGCGCCCGCGCGCCGGCCTCTCCTCGCCGCGCACTGCAGCTGCTGCGCACGCACGCGCCGCATCGCCGCCGCGGCCCGCGTCGGCGCCGTCCCGCGTCCCTGTCCCCGGCCGACCCCGTCGCCGCGCCCCGCCCGCAACCGCGCGCGCTCGCCCGCACGCCCTCCTGCGGCCACCCCGCGCTGCCGCGCACCACCCCCCTCCCGCACGCGCTGCCGCGCGCACCGCGCCGCGCACGCACGTCCGTGGCCTCATGCCACTGACGGGTGGGGCCCTGCCACCCCCTGTGCCACTAGCCCGTGGGGCCGTACACCCCCTGGCCTAATGACGAACGGGGCCCATGCCCAAAAGTGGAAAAAAATAATAATAATAAATAAAAAGAAAAATAATTAGTTAAATAAATAATTAATTAGTTAATTAACCCTGTTTAGATTAATCTAATTAGTTAATTAGTTTAATTAAATATTAGTTAACCCTAATTAACCTAACCAGTCTATGACATGTGGGACCCACGTGTCAGGACGCATGCTGATGTCATGATGACGTCAGCATACACTGTTTTGGATAATGTTGTGGATAATTCGAATTATAATTAAATAAAATTCCAGAAATTGATAAAAGCTTTAGAAAATCATATCTTTTAAACCGTAACCCGGATCGAAATACTTTCTACATGAAAGTTGCTCAGAACGACGAGACGAATCCGAATACGCCTTCCGTTCGTCCGCCACACGTCTCTAACTATCCGAACATGCAACCGTTCCCCTCCGGTCATCTGTCTGACAAATGTCCGGAACCGGGAAAACATTCCCGGATGGATTCCCCCTTCCTCGGTGACGTGCAACCATACGTTAGGACACACCCGACACTGCGTACTGCCATGTCATACTTTGTGTTGCTCATATTTGCTGTGTATTTATACTGTTTCCTCCCCCTCTTCTCTCTCGTTAGACCCCGACGCAGTTCCCGGTACCGACGCAGCTCAGGAGACCGACAACACCATTGGCAACCTTGCCCTTGCTGCCGAGCAACCAGGCAAGCCCCCCCTTTGATCATCCCGATATCGCCCATTCTATTTTCTCATGCTTGCATTAGAATTTGCTACTGTTACTGTTTGCTCCTATTCTGATGCATAGCCTGTTTATTGTAACCTGCTATTGATACCTTACCTGCTTATCCTAAACTGCTTAGTATAGGCTGGGTAGAGACCCGCTAGAGAACCCCACTTTGATCCTTGTTGCCCCGCTGGATTATCAGAAGACCCGATCAACGGGATTGAAGACCAGACCTCGACACCGCACATCACCCCCCTTTAGTTGTAATGACACTGCAGCGTTACTATCGAGTGCCGAGGGTGAAACCTCTTATAGCACTCCTGATGTTAACTCTGTAGAGTAGCTATTTGGTCGTGGTCATCGAGGGTGATTCCTCCTTCCCCACTTCCGGTAACGACGCCGTCGTACAACACCCCAAGTGTGAACTCATCGAGGGTGATTCCTCCTACGTTCACCTTGGCAGTTACATCGGTAGGAATCCAACGAGGGTGATACCTCGGATTCCCTTGATGTTATGGACACACAGATACTTGGACTTTACACTGTTACTTGGAGAGGCGGGTCGGCCCTGAGGGGTACCCGCGTGCGCCTGAGAGGCGAGTGTTGTGAAGACGGGTGCCTGTGTGGTGCCCGAGTGGTGAATACGAGGCGTGGCCGGGCATTCATGGCCCTTGCCGCAAGTCCTCGAGACGGGGCGACGGGGTCACATCTTTCGTGAGTCTCTGCTCGTTTTCCGCAAGCCCCTAGTCCACTTACGATTTGGATATTTGATCCGAGCAGGCCTCTGGCCTGATAGCACTAACCATCACGTGGGCATAGTATGGGCGTTCTGCATCGTATGCATCAGCCGAAAGCTCTGTCAGATGTCCAGTTCAGCAGTGCGGCATGGAGTGATTGGCGCCATCCATATACAGAGGTGGTGCTTGGATCTGGGCCATGCACGCAACGACCCGGAGGGCGAGGGGCGATGGCCAAGACCCCCTTGCGCTTAGGATGTAGACCGGCGGGGACCTCTCTGCTGAGCCGTAGGTAGGGTTGCGATGTGTTGTTTGGCCGAGGCCGGGCATGACCCAGGAAAGTGTGTCCGGCCGAAGTTAATCGAGCGTGTTGGGTAAGTTGGTGCACCCCTGCAGGGAAGAACACTTCTATCGATAGCCGGTCCTACGGTAAAGGACACTCGGAGTTGTATCCCGATCGATAGAACTAGAACTGGACCCTTGAGACGTTAACAGGTTGATGACTGTATTGGCTCTGGGATCGCTTTCTCACAGGGAGTCGAGAAAGGATCTCAGGACGAGGTTTGATGACTGTATGGCTCTGGGATTGCTTTCTCGCAGGGAGTCGAGAAAGGATCTCTGGGTGAGGTTGAGACTTAATGATACTGCTACATTATATTGTACTGTTCTACTCTCTTCTACTGCTGCAAGACCGCTGAAGATGCTAGTCTTCGATAGGACTAGGCCTTCTCTCTATTCTGGCATTTCTGCAGCCCAGTCCACATATACAGCCTCCTTTTGAAAATGTTGCATATGTAGTGTAGATCCTTGCTTGCTGAGTACTTCAGAGTACTCACGGTTGCTTTGTTTTCCTTTTTCTCCCCATATCAGTTTGTCGTAACAAGATGACGGAGCCCCTGAGACAGCTGTCCTCGCCGACGATCGCTACTACTACCCAGAGGATGGATACTGCTACGAGTTGACTGTCGACCAGGAGTAGGATCGGAGGGTCCCAGGCAGGAGGCCTTCGCCTTTCGATCGTAGTGTTTTATTTTGCCCCGCCTTTCTAAAGGCCTTTCTGTTTCTATTTCATATCTGTACTCAGATATCTGATGCTTCCGCTGACGCTTGTTCGCAAGCTTATGTATTCGAGCCCTCGAGGCCCCTGGCTTGTAATATAAAGCTTGTATGACTTTATTTATGTTTTAGAGTTGTGTTGTGATATCTTCCCGTGAGTCCTTAGGCTTGATCGTGTGCATTTGCGTGTATGAATAGTGTACGATCGGGCCGGGGGCGTCACAATTAACTCCTCTGTATAATTAAAATAATAAAAGGACATGAATAATTCCTAATTTTGAAAATTCATAACTTAATAAATAATTATTAAAAAATCATGTTTCAAATGCCAAAATGCACTAGCTCTTACAAAGATTCCGGCATCAGAAGGGTGTAGCAAAGTGAAACTTTTTGCTTGGTTGTGTTAGGGTAACCCCTAGGAACACCCAAAACGCATATATACCCTAACTCTTACAAAGATTCAATCTGGTTTGTCCGAAATGGGACTTTCCAGTCATAAGTCCGGAAACTTACTAGAGAGAGAGTGATGACGGTGAAGCCGGTCACATCCCAGAGTGGGATCTTGGGGTATAAAACTTTTTCTTTGCATATGTCCCTTGCTTATGATTGCGCCGTAACCATGGAGAATATTCATCATTTAACAGGATGCTTGGGTCAGTGTTCACTGTGAAGGGAGGAATTTCATCAAACTTATTATAATCTTCTGACATGTCTGTCTTGTCCTCCACTCCCACGATATTTCTTTTCCCTGAAAGAACTATGTGGCGCTTTGGCTCATTGTATGATGTATTCTCTTCCTTATATTTTCTTTTTCTCGGTTTGGTAGACATGTCCTTCACAAAGAAAACCTGAGGCACATCATTGGCTAGGACGAATGGTTCGTCTGTGTACTTAAGATTGTTGAGATCCACTGTTATCATTCCGTACTGCGGGTCTACCTTTACCCCGCCTCCTGTCAGATTGACCCATTTGCACCGAAACAAAGAGACCTTAAAAGAAGGTCCATAGTCAAGTTCTCATATCTCCTCTATGTAACCATTATATGTGTCCTTTTTCCTATTGTTGTTTGTTGCATCAAAGCGGACACAACTGTTTTGGTTGGTGCTCTTTTTATCTTGTGCGATCGTGTAAAATGTATTCCCATTTATCTCGTACCCTTGCAAAGTCAATATAGTCGAAGATGGTGACTTGGCCAACAAGTACAGCTGATCTCTAACAGTGGTGTTATTGATGAGATGTGTTTGCAACCAACCGCCGAAAGTCGCCATGTGTGTATGTTTAATCCAGGAGTCAGACTGCTTCGGATTCTTGGAGCGTACAATATCCATGTGTTCCCCGATATATGGAACAAACAATCATACAAGTAGGAAAATTATACAAGTAATTATCTAAATCATACAAATAAGATTTTTTTTACAAAAAGGATAAGAACAAGAGGCTCACCAAGGTGGTGCCGGCGATGGGACGGCGCAGGCGATCGACGGCGGTGAGGACAGGGACGGGAAGGCACTAAGTAAACCACACCTACACATATGCAAACTAAGAAGTTAATTTGAACTCTAATCGCATATAAATCAAATAAACTCCCACATAATTACTTCCAAACTAAAACCCACAAATCACTATACTTAGAGAGCATGAAACGAGCTAAAATAGCAATGAGAGATGAAAGGATGAAGTTGCTAACCTTTTAGAACCCTTGGATAGATGGGGTGCCGCCAATCTTGACAAATCTTGGCAATAATGGAGGATGAACTCGAGATTGGGGAAGGAAACATAGAGGAGAGAAAGCTTGGACTCGGGCTGGACGAAGCAGCTTTATATAGGAAAGACTTTAGTCCCGGTCGGTGATAACAACCGGGACTACATGTCTATCTTTAGTCCCGGTGGGTGATACCAACCGGGATTAAAGTGGCTCGCACGGGCCCCAGCCTGCCGCAACCCCTTTAATCCCGGTTGATATCACCAACCAGGACTAGAGGTCCCATTTGAACCGTGACTAATCCTAGCCGTGCCCCCGTCCGCTCCTAGCCGTTGGAACCGGGACTAATGCTCACATTAGTTCCGAGTCCAAACCCGGCCGGGACTAGTGCTCCGGATGAAAGGTCAGTTTTCTACTAGTGACCGTGAGAGACAGGACACATCGATGATCTCCTCGAGGTCACTGCCCTTAGAGCTCGATGTCGACTTTCTTCCTATGGAGGAAGCTTTCACAATTCCACCACACATGTTTTGCTTTGACCGCGGAGAGGATGGTGACATACTCAAGTTTCTTGCCGACTGCATCCCGCCAGCACTACCGACCTCCTCTTAATTTGCAGCGATACACGCAGAGCCCCGAGAAAATAAACGGCCATCATCGGCGATGCGCATGGCGGCGTGGAATGCCATCTCGTGCATGCCACGGGCTTTGCTTTCCGGCCAATTAGAGCATGGCTAATAGAAGAGCCCGTTGCCGGCTCTATAGTAGTGCCATGTCACTCAAAGCCTCCACAAAAGTAGACTCATACAATAAGTTGGCTGTAGATTAATTACAAGACCGACTATAGCATTAACTTCTTGCATGTGAAGTAGATAGAAAGAGCTAACCTGATTGGATGGGAGAAACAAACGTCAGCCTAAAGCTATCACACGGGCTGCATGCAGGCTCTTGCTTCTTGTTTATTGCGCTGCAGCCGGGCTGTTCGTGAAGCGCCCGTTCCCTTCTCTCTCCTCCCTTCTCTTCCCTCCAGCTAAGATTTCAATGACGTGGAATGGCTTCCAGCCAGCTGACTAGGACCTACTGTACTTGCTCTTAATAGTCAAAGCAAAAACACTTTTGAATCGACGAGACAGATCGAGATGCATGGTGTATTGTCAAATGGTGCGCGGGGAAGCGCTCCTGTCGCATCACGTGACTCCTACGCACGGGGCTTCTCCGCCACACCATGTGGCATGCGCCGTTTGCAAATGTCGTAATTCGTGGGGCATGCTCTCGAAATGGGTTTCTTGATTCGCATCCAGTTCCTTTCCGTCCCAGCTGTCCAGCACGAGTAGGGATGGCAATGGGTACCCACTACCCGTGTACCCCATGTGTAAAAACCCTATTAAGGCAAGGGTATGGGTCAAAAAAATACCCTTGGGTACATAAATAGGAAAATTTAATACCCATCGGGTATAGTGGGTACGGGTATGGTTTAGTATAACCCATACCATGTACCCGCATATATTCTGACAAATAGGCCTTATATATTATTTATTCACATATTAAACATATTATATGTGCATAAATCCCACAGCCCTAAAAAGACCTCATCATGCATTCATGTTAGGCCGCGGCGCCACAATAGCTAATCCATGAAAGAGTATGCATTGTTGTCATGATGTGTTGTTGTTTATAAATTATTATTATAAGTTGTTGTTTATGGCTATGTAATGCTCAAATTGATGTGTTGCAAATCCGGATAATTTTACTCGCGGGTACCCATTTACCCTGATGGGTGACGGGTATGGGAAAAAATGTGATGGGTAAGGTTTGAAATAACGGGTAAGGGTATGGGGTGGCTCAACCCGTACCCAAACCCTGCGGGTGCCATCCCTAAGCACGAGAGGAGGGTTCGAAAGAAATAAGGGTGAACAAAAAAAAAAGGCCAAGCCTATTCCGTGCGTACCGCGGGGGGAATAGCGAGGACGCGCGCACCCTGCGCGACATTGTTGGGCCGGCCATTTTAACGTTCAGCGATTTTTCTGAGGCGGTTTCAACGATTTTTCTCTGGCGGTTTTCAGCCGGTTCACTGATTTTTTTTCTTTTTCTTTTTTCTCTTTTCCTTTTTCTTTCGGTTTTTAGGGTTTTCAGTTGGGTTCTATGGTTTTATTTTTTCTTTCGTGTCTTCTCGGTTATCTTCCGGCTTTTTTCTTTTTCGTTTTTTCATTTTTCCTTTTTCTTGTGCGTTTTTCTTTTTTTCTTTTCCCTTTTTTCTTCTCTATGTAAAATACATTTCTTTCCTTTCTTTCTTTTTATTTTTTATTTTTGCTTTGTACGTTGTTGTGGTTGTTGTATCGCTCCCTGTTTAGTTTCGTCTCGTTTCTCTTCTGTTTCTGTTTGAAGTAGCCCGTGATTAATTTGGCCTGAATTAACTGCACGTACTACTACTGAACCTGCTGCTGCTTAATGCTTATGTTAAGGCCTTGCATCGTTGATTGCGTCGACGTGTTGACGAACATAGCAAGCGCATGCACCATGCAGTATATATATGACGGTTGGTTAAGGAAGCGAGTACCTGCAGCATTGATTCAGAACCCACACTGGTTTGTTACTTTGTATCATAAGTACAAAACTGAGAGAGAATGGTTGAATGATATCCATGTCTTAAACTGGAAAGAACGAAGCTGGTCAGGCATATATGTTTCAGGTCCTGAAACTGAATGCACTGCATGCATGCGCTCTTCTTCACTTCACTCCATTTTTTTCCTGCTGTTTAGTTTCGCTTGGCAGGATCTGTCGGAAGATGAACATGAAGAGGACGGAGCAGATGAGTATGAAGAGGAGTAGTCCGTAACTCGATGAGAGGAAGGACTAGTCATGTAGGCAAGACGCAAGGATATGTATGTCCTGTCACTTCTGCAGCTACTTCTCTACTACTTTCCATCTTTTGAGCATAACCTTTTTCTGTACCAGAACGTTGTTATCTCTATGGTGAATTGTGACTTCTATTTTTCATTAGAAATGCAGTTTTTGTTCGTTAAGAACCAAAATGGATAGGAATGCCATTACGAGTTTTACTTGTTCATCAGGGCTTACCAATCAAGTCATGCTCTTATATATATAGTCAGAATTCAGAATGCATTCAACAATCCACGGTCTAGTGTTAGCGTTTCTTGGATAATGAACTGTACTGAAGTCTAAAGCTGCATTAGTATTCAGCCTTAACATTCAGCTAGTAATTAAGCACAGAAGTAGTCATGTCAAAGCTTTTTTGTTTACATGCAGGCAGCCTCATCTTCTTCCTCTGGATGGTTAACATCAAGTGTGCACCAATCCAACCCCACTGATGCGAAGGAACTTTTGTGTCAAATGCATTTTACTCCATTTGTAGTGATTCTTCAGCTACATCTTGTAAGCGAGACTGCCAAGAAAACGAGGTTCCAATGTAGAGCACATTTACGCAATGATCAATTTGTAGTGATTCTTTGCTTTACTATTCTATTGTGATTTGTGAGTTGATAACTTGATGATATAGACGACGAACCAAACAACCATGTACCAACTGTTCATTTTCATAAGCCAAAACATGCGGAGATTCAGAATCCACAGACTGTTGAAGGAGACAAATATGATCACTTGGGGGGGGTGTCCTTTCGCTGCCCCAACACTACCTGGAAGGCCGGCAAGCTGGAGCCGGAGCCCTACTTCTACTCTGGAAAGCCCGGGGTCCCCTGAAGCTTTGTTCGCCCAGCTGGCCGTCGCTCCTTCACCCATGTAGTTCCTGTTTCCCTTTTTGCTGTTTCCCCAAGTTGTAATAAGATAGGCGTGTTTTGGGATTTTTCCCTTCAGCTACTGCACTCTCTTAGCTTTAGCCGCCGCTGGGCCTTGCTGTTTGCAGCAGGTTGCTTATGCTCCAAACTTGGTAGTTCTTTTGGTTTTGTTCTTGTACCGAACCTGCTCTCCAGGCTTCTTTCGCAGTAATGGAGCCGGGGGTTACCCCCCTGTTGATCTAAAAAAATCCACAGACTGTTATTTTTCTGAAGAAACTTGTCTATTCTTGTGCAGTGCAATGGCTAATCTTTACTCTGTGAGAACAAGTCAGGTTATTTATGGTACTGAAACTACATGCTCTGTTCTTCAGTTCAGTCCAAGTGGGAGCACTCACCGCCACTGACAAAGGGAGGGGGACGCGGCGCTCGCAGATGGTTCCTGTACAGGCAGGGACAACGGCTGGAGCGACCACTGCGATCGATGCTCTGATTGGATCCTTGGACCATGTCATGCGATGTTATTATGACAATGTGATGTATGTAGAAGTTGTGAAGCACAGACAATATGATTTTGATCCTTGGATAGACAGACTCATCATCAACCTCTTAACTTTCAGTTTGTATAACTAACTGAACTGTGCTTCAACTTCTTCTTACCTTTCAATTCTGTAATGAACCAAACAACTGCTGCGTACTGATAAGAACCTTTAGAGGGTCTATAACTTGATATGATCAAATGTATGCAGCTTGTTGACTCTCTCATTAATTATTTTTTCACGGTTGCTATTCATCAGGCAACTGGAAAAAATAATCAGTTCAGTCGCTTCCTGACAGCCACAACCAGCCGAGGCGGGGACGATGCGTCCGGCCGCGGCGTCCCCGGCAAGGCCGAGCCGGGAACGACCCGGAGACATGGGGACAACGCAGCTGGCCGCGCCGTCGACGGCGGAGGGGAGTTCAACGGTTAACAGGGTGCATGCTGCAGAGAGGAGGAGGAAGACGGCGGCGGCTGAGTCGCCTGATCTGAATTTATTTTTCAGGCGACTGAAGATTAGGCGTTCCCTTATTTTTTACGTATTGTTATGAGAAATTAGGCCTTCAATAAGCATGCATGGTAGAACGAATACGCACGTACCGTGTCTGTTTAAGTTTTGATAGAACAATATCAACTGACCACCTCAATCCAGAGCAACTTGAAGTTATTACCACCTTGCTGCAGTTTGTAGCTTCTTTAACTTCTTCTTACCTCTCGGTTTGTTGTGGAGGGTAGGTAGTATTAGACTGCTGCTATTGTAGCAGTTGAACTGCAACAACTTAATATATGTATGACTGCCATTAAAGAAGATGATGACATGGGTAGATGGTCCAGGGGAGAATATCAGATGCTCCCACGGGTGATATCCTCTGCTCCCATGCTGTGCTTGGGCCCAAGCCGCCCAACATTTCCTTCCAGCTTCATGACATGCTATACAGTACAGTACAAGTATTCTCTTCACCTAAAATAAAATAAAAAATAAATACGACATTACATCTTCAGCTAGAATTTTCTTGAGATCTGTGCTGCATGGCCTGAAATATGCAAAGAGGAGTAGGTGAGAATTTCTCTTTCAGTTCCAGGCATGGCTGGCCCCAAGCAGACTTCGATCGAGAGGCTTCATCAAACGCTATCGTTGGCAGCACCAACTTGAAGCAAACAAAAATAAAAAGACAGAGTGTATCTGGAATGATTACGACACAAATCTTATCCGCAACAAGGGAAGGCACTTTTGACATCTCATTTTCAACTCAGTGGAGACGGAATGTGCATAGCAAATTCCATGCATGGTCGCCACATCACACATGCACCTACCGGCCGGCAGGCAGGTAAGATTGCTACTGCAACTGAGAACAGGAAAAGGTGACAGGGAGTGAAATCTTGTTTTTTTTTTTAATCTCTTTTTTATGTTTTACTACTAAAGCCACATCTCTGACTAATAAGTGAGTGCATGCTTGCGGCAATCATGCATGCCATTCTTGGGAATAAACGATGACGATGTTTCTCTTCTCTATCCGATACTAACGTGCCCTGTATACGCAAAGCTATGCTGCAGATTCAGGCCATGTGCCTGCCTGCAAAAACTTTTTCTTAATGTAAAACTCCTATATGATAGTTTGGTTACTGATCTAAGAGCGGCTTTAATCTTTAATCGATGCCCAAAATCCAGTTTCCAAAAACCCATCCCCAAAACTTAGTTGCCAAAAAATCATGGGTATGGGGAGGTTGCTTTCTAACCAATCCCCAAAACTTAATTCCTAATATGTTTTCCTTTACTATTTCTCACTTCCTTTTACACATATAAACCCTTACTTCAACTACTTTTTCATAACATATTAATTCAAATCTTGCTTTTTATGACAAACATTTCAACAACACTTCAAACTCCAACTTTTCAAATTATCAAAATCAAATTCAAACACACCATATGGTCCAAATGAAGCAAATAGTTCAAATAAACACAATGATACATGAATGATCTATTCTCCAGGGCGTTGCCACGTGTGCTTCACAAGGTCACTTGCCGGTCTTGGGTCTCCCGATGCACTTGAAGAAATGTATGGATTGTGGAAGCATTATGCAGAGGAGTGACAAGTGGTCCTTGTGCTCCATCGAGGTCAAAATCAAGGTTCAGCGGTTGGTTTCTCTCATTCTCTATGATCATATTATCCAAGATCACACATGATGTCATGATCCTCCAAAGTGTCTTCTGGGGCCAATACGTAGCAATTCCATGGACAATGGCAAAGCGAGTTTGCAACACCCCGAAAGCTGCCTCAACATCTTTCCTCACAGATTCTTGAGCCACGACAAAGTGAGCTCTCTTGTTGCCTTGAGGGTTTGAAATTGTCTTGAAAAATGAGGACCATGAGGGGTAGATGCCATCTGCAAGGTAGTAGCCCTTATCATACTAGTGACCATTGACTTCGAAGTTGCACGGTGGAGCATCTTCGGCAGCAAGCCTTGCAAAAATTATGAGATCTTTGCAGGACATTGAGGTAATTGTGTGAGGCTGGCATCCCAAAATAACAATGCCAAATCCATAGATCTTTAGATAAACAGCTTCGAGTATGATGGTTGGATCATGGCAATGCCCTGTGAACTGTCAACTCCATGTCGTGGGCAATTCTTCCATCTCCAGTGCATGCAATCGATGCTCCCAAGCATCCCAGGGAACCCTCTCATTGCTCCACTCTCCATCAGCTTTGCAATGTCATCTGCATTGGGTGCTCTCAGGCACTGCTCTCTAAAGATCTCAATCACAGCCTTTGTAAATGTCTTCACACAAATGATGACAAGATATTCTGCAATGCGAACGTATTCATCTATAAAGTCACCCAGGACTCCATATGCCAGCGCACGCATTGCCGCGGTACACTTCTACATTGCACTTGAGCTAAGTTGTCTAGTCGCACCGCTCCTCTGCTTAAACTGATCATCATGCTCTTCCACCACAGTTACAATGCGTAGAAAGAGCTCTCTCGACATTCACAAACGCCACCAGAAAAGTTTGTCCGGATACACCGGATTGTCCACGAAGTAATCTTTCATCATTTTGGAATGGCCATCCGCCCTATTGCGACAAATGTACCTACGGCTCGGCTGAGAACGACATCTACCATTTCTCCCTTCCTCTTCTTCCTCAACTATCATTGCCACGGCCATCTCAAAGTCATCATCATCTTCCTCTTCCTCTTCCGATGATGAGTCATCGAAAAACTCTTGCACAAGCCTCCTCATCTATCAGTTGCATCATTCAATTAGTTTGGTGGATTATTCAATTGTAATTTCGCAAATAAAAAGAAAAGGAAAAAAACCACCTTATCGGCGTTCCATCGAACACCTTGGGGGTGCGGGAGGGGAGGTCACACGCCAGTCGCTGAGGCGAGGCGTCGGACGGCGCAGTCGCTCGGGGAAGGGCAAGGGGGAATGGCCGAGGTCTAGGAACTTGGACGCCACCCGTGCCTACGATACCTGTCACGGCAGGGGAGTTTGTCGCTGCCCGTGTCAACATACGGTAGTGGCCGGCGCGACGCATGCTCAGGGGAGCCCGGGAGAGAGCGCATGGAGGCGGCCAAGTACCTGGAGGTAGGCGAGCCCGTGGAGGCGGCCGGGAGATGCGGCGGTGCCCGGCGGCGGCTCATGGAGGGGCTTGGTGGCGGGAGATGGAGGCAGCAGTGGCGTGGGCTCGCGCGGAGGTTTTGGCCGCAGTGGACTCCCGGAGAGGGCTGGGACGGGTTCAGCGTGGCCGGAGGGGGGCCGGAACGGCGAATCGCGGTGGCGGTTCTGAACGGAAATGTCCTTCCGCCGAAATTGGAGGAATTGGGATGGGTTTTGGGATGGCTCGGGTTATCCCAATGTTTTGAGCAGAAGGGGCTTTTTTCGAGAGCAGCATTTTGGCTCCCGAGCTCATTTGCTCGCGCAGGTGAATAGTAAATTCAAAAAAAATACTACAAAAATTCAAAAAAATCTGAATTTTTTTGCATGGAAGATGTTCGAGTGTGTGATGTCTGTGCCAAATTTTTCTGCGTTTGGAGATATGAGTAGCTCTCAGCAAAATAGACAAATTTAGGGTATTTACTCTTTGCGTACTGTTTGGACCGATTTTTGTCTTTTTTTGCCACGAGCTCATGAGATGTCCGAATAAGGTGAGATTTGGCACGGACATTACACACTCGAACATCTTCCATGAAAAAGAAAATCGATTAGTTTGTATTTGTCTAGTATATTTTTTTTGAATTTACTGTTTATCAAGAGCAGATGAGCCCGGGCTCAGATATGAATATTCGCTTTTTTCGCCAAAGCTTGTGGCACTTAACTCAGACAAGTTTCTTTGCATCGATTAGAGACGGTCTAACAGTGCGTGCGTGCAGTGCCGTAATAACTCTCTGCTTATCAGCTAGGCTACCTTGTACTACCTTCGTGCTGTTTTATTGGTCCCCTTTAAATTTTGTGCTAAATTTTAATCATAGATTTAACTAATAAAATGTTAATGCATGCCATCAAAAATTATATCGTTTGATTCGTATTTGAACATAGTTCGCAATGATATTATTTTTACTATGTACAACTTATATTTTATTAGGTAAAATCAATGTTAAAATATGACCCTAAATACGAAGTGAGTAGTAAACCAGGACGGAGGTAGTAGTGCAAAGCGTGTGCGCTCGTGTGGTAGGAACAGAGGACAGATGGAGCTGGCTTCGTACATTCGAGGCTTGAATCTAAATGCTTGCTTTATATTCGTAGTAGAGGTCCTTTTATAGGGACATCACAAACCGTGACTCACGTCGTAGCATCCGGGAGAGAGCAAATGTGGCTAGACCGTCCATGCTTTGACTACCGTCCTAATAGTACTAGACACTAGATAGGAAGTGCGGCTTGCCGGACCCCACCTGCCCCAGCCATATCCAATCTGGTATGAGACATTTTTTATTTCATACGTTTATACGATGAAAGGCAATAGTGCAACGGTTCAGTATGTTACAGTAAAAGTGCAAAGGTTCAGTAGTTCACGATAATTTATTTACAATATATATTACACAAGGCAACAAAAAAGGGAGTAACTATGTATAGTTACTATAGGCAAAGTGTATAAGAACATGTGTTACACAGAATTTTTATTGTCTAACGTTTTTGCAGTTGCACAGGTTACATGTTACAAATAGATGAGGTGCCCATATGATAGGACAAAAAAATAACTAATGGGCACATAAGCCTTTGATTTCTCCCTAACAGATTCACTTAGAGCATGTAAATGCTCTACTTGCGATGATAGCATGCAGATCTTTATGTGTTTGTTGATGTTGTAACTTGCAGAAGTATCTCCACACTTAGTCCGACAGAATGATGGCGGCTTCCATGTCTCAATGGAGCTGCCAGATCTGAGAAGCACAAAGAATAAAAACGGGAGTTAACTGGAGATGTCATGAACATAAATTTGTCAAAAGTGCAGGGATCAATGCACGATATTTATCAAACCGAAACATGCTAATTGGTTTGTGAGTACAACATTCACTTGATTTTATGTGTAAAAAAGGAGTGCTTACCTGATTGATGGTGGATGTAAGTGTGAAGGAGGCAATGTAACTACAATCACCCATGATGATGCCTTCACAACAATAAAAATACTCAGCAAGGCCTGGAGACTCACATAACGGCATAATCTCCATAAAAACTTGATTTTCAGTAGGAAGCGCCAAATCTCAGATCAATGCATAATATAGTAATAGTGGTTCAGTGTAAAGCAACAATTTAGGGGCAAGCACAATATAGATATGATTCAGTACAAAGTACTCCCTCCGTCCCAAAATAAGGGGTTCCCTGAGATTTTAAATTGGGTTAACGGGTTGAGCCATCTTTTAAGTTGAATGATAGTATGATGCCAAACAGAACATGTTTGTTAGAACGCATATTGAATAATACAAACTGAATTTCAACTTGGACCATCCGATATTAACACATATAATATTTTTCGACTTGCAATATAATTGTACCAAAGCACAAGTGTTTTTCGATTTGGATATACAGGGGACCAAAAAAACGTAACTAAAACTGCAACAATGATATGACAACTACAACAACCAAAAAGAGAGCGCGGGCATGCTCATGTTTAAATCAGAAAGAGAGAAAGAACAAAAAAAAACTGACTGCGCCTATAACAAAGAGGGAACAGAAGAGAGAAGGGAGAGGGGTAAGGGACCTTCCATGGCGTCATCTCCAGCCGGGGAGGGCCGGGGCAGACAGGCGGATCATGAGAAGGAGGCTCCTCTCTACCGGTGGAGAAGGAGCAGACCTCGAGAACCCTTCCTTAATTCCTTTTGCTGTCGGCGTCGTCCTGGTACAGATCAGACATAATTTAAATTCCCTTCCATAGAAATGCATCAGGTTCAATCTCTTTGAACGAGGAAAAGTGCAGATGCTACAGTATGCAGCTGCCTTGATAGCCATCTTCCCTTCTGTAGAAAAAATAAAGTCTGCCATCTTCCAACAAAACATAAATTGCAATCCTACAGTTTTGACATGTGCATCAACATTAATGTTTGATTTAACCAAGTAAGTAGCAGCGCTACACTTTCGACGCAGGCCCATTTATTTGATTTTTTGCAACAGTTTCGACACACTGCATGAATATTTCACATCACTATGCTAGTTGAATCATGGAGTTGATGTCAATCAACATAAGTGTTATATATCCAAGTAAGTAAGCAGGCCATTAATAAAGCATGGAGCTAAAAAAGTAGATCAAGTGGGCTACCTTAACGCCTTCTTGATTCCAACAGATCCTGTATCCATTTTGAGTCCATCAAGTAATGACTCAAACTCCTACAATTATAGCGCAGAGTCGATCATAAAAAATGTTTAGACACATGATTTAAATAAGTGCCAAATCATGATTCTTTATAGTTGCAAGTACCTCCAGCCAGCAAGCATGCGCGCAGCCAAATCGTGAATCTTTATCTCCTGTACTTGCAAAATCTGTGAAACAAGGATGTTTTCAGTTAGTTGAAGCTAGATATGGCATGCATCTTGGACGACTACCACACATACCATGCAGCAGAATATGAATTAGTATGAAACTTATCATCAACTTGGTCCGATTTCTTGGAAATCCTTTGAACGGCATATATATATATACACTAAGAAAAAGCAACAAGTTTTAAAATTCCTTTTTCATCATCTGTGTAAAACGCGAGATGCATGCCAAGGAAGCCCAACAGCTAGCTAGTTTATACTGACAAAAATAAATCCTTGAGATGTAGGAGTCATGCTACTGAGTAGTTGGAAAATCCATGAATGATGGACCCACAAATACTTGCAAGAGATTCTTTTCCTGATGGTCTCTTCAAGAGAGATTAACTTCACATCAGCAGTGACATGTAATGTTGTATGTTCAACTACGTAGTAAGTATATAAGTAGTATTTTCTGTTGGAAATTTATCACTCACTGTTACATGTAGAGTAACTTGAGTTTGCTTGAATCAAAAAGTGATTTAATGAACCATAAAGAGGAAACTGAACATCCAAACCAGTTTCAGTCAATCAAGGGATGTACATGTAGATATGGGGGGTAGAGAGGGGCAGGCGGGTAGCTCACCACGTACGCCGCTCGTAATCCCGAGCACGTGCTGGAGAGGAGGCCGGGGCTGTCCGTCCTTGCTCCTCTGACCGCTCTCCATGGCTGCGGTCCACTCCTGGGAGAAACGAAGCACACGCGGGGCAGGCGCGTGGTGGTGGAGAAGCAGCCCGAGGTGTAACGGCCGTGGATGCGCCGCCGTGGTCGCTGGGACCTCTCTGCTGCACCTCCTGCAGACTTCTGGCGACGCCCTCGAGTCTACCGTGTCAATGCCGGTGACGCCCTCGGTAGACTTGTGTAGAGTGCTTTTTTACCCAACCTGAAAAAAGAACATACCTAGCGGTGGCCTGGTTACACATTTCGTTTGGAATGGTGGGGCAACATCTATCAGCATGAAAAATTAATTATCAGCAATCTATCCTATGAAAGTAGGACCAATCGGAACATAATAAACCACATATGAAGCTTGAAATTTTATACTTTCAAAGGAAAATTAACTCTTGGTAAAAGAGCATTGTACAAACATTTCTTATGGTAAGGTAGATTGATGTTGTTGATCCTGCGACCACAGCTCCCCATTTCCACTTGTCTAGCACAATCACTTTTTCGGCTTCATATTGCTTGCAAACAATTTTAGAAGACAAATCTTGCAAAAGAAATAGACGGGATCAAGAGAAAGAATTTGTTAACAATTATCACCTGAAACACGTAAAATAGTGAGCAACTAACAATCTTACAGGAGGGATGAATAATTCCTGCTAGTGTTTCATCCTATAGACAAATCTTACAGAAGGCATGGTTTACACATCATTACACCTAAGGAGCTACCAATACCACAGAGACCAGGATATGGTTAAATATGCAATGCAACAAAAAATGTTTAGCAAATGATTTGAACAAAATAAGGATCATTAGACAAGACAACATTTGATGTTTGTGAAGAAGAAGGGGTGACGTGACTGGGGTGAGTAGTGGCACTTGTGCCAACAAGGGCAAATAGGAACGGGAGTGATGAAAGAGAATATTATCTCACCACGGGAGCAACTGGTCGTCCCAGGCGCCGACGAGCATGAAGTTGGCCGGCCCATCGGCTCTGTCCTCGAGCTCGAACACGGCGTTGCTGCCAACGCCCACTGGTCCGCCTTCCGGCGTACAGACTCATACATGAGAGAAGCCTTTGTTGGTCTCGGGCAAAATTCTCGATATCCGGAGAAGGCTGCGCCCCACAACCGCCGCGGCTGAGAAGAATCGGCGCTCGACGTGTGGTGGTGGAGGGGTGGCCGGGCGTGGAGGCATCAGCTCCTCCCCGGTGCGCCATCATTGGCGGCTGGTTGTGGATCTCCTTGTCCACCGTTGCGGCTGCACCTCCATGACGCGAGCAAAAGGCCGGTGACGATCTCGTGGGAAGGAGGAAGGCGCATAGGACGATCTGGCTGAGAGAGCCTGGTATCCACAACGCGCCCACACGCCCGGGCTCGAGCTCGGCCACGGCCGCCGCTGTGCTCACCAACGCGCCCACACACCCGGGCTCAAGCTCGTCCATGGCTGCTGCCGCGCTCACCAACGAGCCGCCGCCCCCGGATCCTGTGCGCCCCTCGACCCCGACATAGGATCTGGCACCGCCATGGGCCGCTCGAAGCTGAGGGAGTTCCACCACTGAAACCCTGGCGAGGGAAATCGACGGGGGCGACCACAGGAGGCGGGGAAAAGTAGATCGACACAGTGAAGCTAGTAGAGCTCGTCGAGGAGCAACCGTGTGTGTGTTGGGCGGCGCTGGAGCTCACCGGAGCGGCTGGAATCGACCGGCGACCGAGGCGGCGGCAGTGGGGATCGAGCGAGTGGGCAGGAGTGGGGGCGGGGGGAGAGGAGAGGGGCGGCGTGAGTGCGGGAGAGGCGGGCTAGGTTCTCTCCACAGGCACGTCCCTCTTTTATACCCCCCTTGACGTGAAATGACGAAAATGCCCTTGGTGGGATCCAAAAATTACTCGCGGTGGCAGCCCGGGGCGCACACTGTTTCGATCCACAGTGTCGTCTTTTTACCCAACGGCCGGTGTCATCCTGAGGCGAAATCCGACGGCGGAAATCCAATCAAGCAAAAGATTCAACGGCCAGGAACGCCTGAGCTCTAAGGAGGCTGGGTTCCTCCCATTATTCTTGTTTTAGGATACTAGCATGCCACACGAGGCTCTACATGTGACACGTACAAGTGCTAGAAGCTACTACGAGGAACAGAATTACACCTCATCTCTAGCTTGTTCATAGCAGACCTAAGCTACTTACTACTTTAGCTTTAGCTAGTGTCACGGCAGACTTGCCGACATCCTGATATTTTGGGTACTCTGCTGACATGCATGTAGGATTAGCACAAGATTATCTCTAACACTTTCTTTCTTTTGTACTATTGAGACATGATGTCAAATAGGAAAAAGTTTGAGGCAGGGATATGTGACCGTGGCTTTCTTGATTTTTTGTTGTTGTTGTGTGTCATTGTCCTTTGCTGCACACGTGGACGGTGGATGGCCTCTCTCGCTCCTCTATAAATCACATGCACACCGACCTTCCAAACCAGATCAGAGCACTAGAGCAGAGACAGATCGAGGAGATCTTAATTTCCGAGAAAGGAAGGAAGGAACCATCATCATCATCATGTCGTGCTGCGGAGGCCACAGCGGGTGCGGATCCAGCTGCAAGTGCGGCAACAGCTGCAGCGGAGGGTAGAACGAATGACTTCTCTATTTTTTTTCATTCACGTCGAATTCTGATTTGCTTACTCTTTCTAAAAAAAAAAGAATTCCGATCTGCTTAGTGGGATGAGTCGCATGCATGCTTGCTGCTGTTTTTTTGTTATTTTTAGTCTAGAGAGAGAAACAAACATAACCAACACATCGTGATTGTGACTTCGATTTGGTGGATGATGCATGCAGGTGCAAGATGTACCCTGAGAATGAGATGGATGAGGGGGTGGGCGTTGCACCCTCCAAGGGGTCCAAGGCCGCCACCGGAGCCGGCTACGAGAACGTTGCATCTCCATCACCCTCCATGGAGAACCCGTCGTCGGCCACCGGAGCCGGTAACGGAGGGTGCAAGTGCAACCCATGCACATGCAACCCATGCACCTGCAAGTGAGGAGATGGAAGGAGGAGCAGTACTACTAGTATGAGTCGCGAGTGTGTGTTTTGTGTGTGATGTTAAAGAATAACACGAGATCGATGAGAGGAGCAGTGCTATAGTAGTATGCACCTGCAGCTACTTGTGTCGATCCTTGCCCAAGTGTACCGTAGCGTGTCCTGTGTATGCAGTAAGCGTGCCATTTTGCCTTGTTGTCTATTACTCCCTCCGTTTCAAATTACTCGTCGTGGTTTTAGTTCAAGTTTCAGTTATTTGTCCCGTGCCTTCCCCATCTATCTATATACTGTAAAATAATAATAATCATCATCTGGAGTTTCTGATCTATATCTCCTACCAGACGATGAGATGGTAGTATGTTTTAATTTTATTCTTCTCAACGTTCAACTGTCAAATATATGACCTAAAAATATATACTGCAAGATAGATACAAATGATATTATTCTTACATCAGTGGCGGAGCCAACGCCCGGCGACCCTGGGCACTTGCACGAAGCCTCGTCCACATTATTGTTTACCCGGGCAGACTGTCCTGGGCTTCTTAAGTAATGGCTTAATGGGCTAATTATCTAGGCGTATAGGCCTACCAAGCGTCAAAGCTCCCCTCAAAAAAAAAAAACCAAGCGTCAAAGCAAGTTCAGCAGCCTAGATAACTTCCAATGCTTTCCTAAAAAAAAAAAAGATAACCTCCAATGCAATCTATCCCTCCCTAATAATGAAGCGGTTCACCTTTTTGCAGAAAAGCACCTGTGATTCTGTGTGTTAAACCCGCAATCCAGCATTAATCTGCCACGAAAAAACGATTCGCTGAAAGAAAATACCCGTACACAACTGGCTCCTGGCCTCGACCCTGGCCAGGCCGAGCCAAATCACCTCGCCGCCGCGGCCGACCTCAACCCGCCTGCCGCCGCGCAGGCACCTCTGCCCGCTCGCGAGCCTCCACCCACGCGCTCTGCTCTGGGACGCCTACGCCGCAGCGCGCGCCGCCCTCCGCTGCCAAATCGCGCCCACCGGGCCACGCTCTGCGCCGGCTGCCGCCCGCCGCCGGACGGCGGCGGTGGAGCCTCCCTCGTGGAGGATTACACCGGCTGCCCCGCGCTTTCCGAGATCCTCCGCATCCTCTCCGTGAAGCGCCGTCGTCGCCGGAGGACTTCGATGCCTGGCTCGCCGACAACCTCCTCCAAATCCTAAAGGAGGTCCAGGTACAACATCTACAAAATCGTGTTCGTGTATGTCGGGTCGACAGATGAATCAATCTCCTTTCAAGTTTCAACCCAGCAACCTTCGTGTATGTAGATGTGTGTATCAAGGACGCACGGATCCATTGGCCTGCGTACCACACATCCCTTCACTAATTCCATCAGTGTCATTCTTAACAAGGTAAGTATGATTCCCCCATCCCTGTTTTTTTTCTTAATTGATCTTTGATCCTTGATCCCTAATGTCGTTACATTTTATTGATTCTATAAACGATCTCAAACAGGAATATACCATGATTTAGATGGAACCATTTTTTAGGCCACAATTCCTATAACTTTCCTTGTCAATTTGATAAAATTACATGTGTGATGGAGGTTGTAACCTATTACAGTTTACATTGTCAGAATTCTTCAAGACCCTCTGTCGATCCTCACTATCTTTGAAACAATCTGATTTCTGTGTCATTGCTAAACATATGTATATATTTGGTGTGCTGGATTTTCTGATGTAGATGCTATATAAGAGGAAGCTATTCGACAATCCTGCCCAAGTTGGTACGGATTAGCTCGATTTTATTTAGTAAATATTTATGCTTGATAGATACAAGCCTCCCTCTTTTGCCCTTCTTTTCTCCATCCTCTGCAGGTCTCCAGCACATGTGAATCGTTGTCGTCAAGAGCATGCTTGTGACATCATTACAACACGTGATGCAGGGCAAAAGGATGTTGTCAGGAATAAAAACAAATTTAATCATTTCCTATTCTTTTTCCTTGCCCGTTTCCGCCGTCATATACACTGTATGTCCCACTGTAACGCACAGCCAAATTTGTATTCTTGAAAGTTTTAGTCATCTCTGCTGCAGCTAAGTGTTCAATTGCAATCTCTAGCCAAGTTCCCTTTGTTGTTGTGTTGAATTTGAGGAAAGGCGGCCAAGCAGCTCGTGGCAGCTGTGTCGCGCCTGTCCCACCGCTGCCTTGACTTGCCGACGACGTCGCCGGTTGGGCCGCAGGGGTGCAAGATCGTCGTGGGACCCATTGCCATGGGCGCCAAGTATGCTTGATTGCCATGTCGGAGGCAAAGGTCCTAGAGCTTGGTGGTGTGTGTGTGATTTTTTTCTCCCATTGCAATGCATCAATCCATTTATTCATGCATTCATCGATTTACTTTGAATTTTTTTCAGTCGTCGAACATTAATTGGATTGGTTCATGGATATGCAGTGTGACAAGTCGTGTGAGATGAAGGTGGTGAACCGTCTCAATGTGAAGCCAAGTATGTGGAGGATATGCCATGGATGATGTGGACAGGTAAGGGTAAAAGTTTGAGCTGTCAAATTTTGTGTGATCGAGCTCCTGTACGGTCAAACCTAAAAAGTTCAGTGAAGATTCAAATTACATATGGATTCCTTTTTGTTGCCTACAATGCTATAATCACGCTAACTATGTGCATGGAGTACTAGAGATAATGCAAAAATTGCTTGCCGATAGGCAGCTGGGCGCATGCATAATTGTCGAGGAGGCCGAAGCCAGCGCTATTCTGGTTTGACTGAATAACGTATTCTGAGGCTCCCTTGTGGTGGAGATCGACTATGCAGTGGGGAAAGGAGCTAGGGGCTGATTCTGTAAGCAGATCATTGTCCTACCCAATTATTGTTGATATTAAATCTGCGTTGAGTAAATATCACATCAGGACTGTCAGAAGGACAAACAATGGGCTGGCTCATGAACTAGCCAACGTTTCCAAAGCTCATGGAGACTTTGTGGTTGCGGATGGTGTCCCGGACCAACTACATGATCTGCTCCGGAAGGAAAATGATGCAGCCTTGGCATCGGTATCAGGCATTTTGATGGATGTAAAGCGGACTTGATTGTCTGTGATGGCGCCGCTGATAGTAAGCTTGCATTGCTAGACAAGTGGCCCATAACCATCTTACATGTGTTTATGGTACTTCTGTTTCTTACTTTGCTTTGGATGATTGCAGTTACTGGACTTCATGATATGGACGAGTTTGTTCTGTCCCAGCTTATATAGGCGGTTGGTATATTTTTTCTCTGCATATCAATTTAGATCAGAGATACTTTTTGGAAGTAATTTGCAGTATCCATAAGATGCAGTGTCCAAAAACAATGCTACCTTAACCCTGCAGTTTATGCTTAGTATTCTACCTTAAAATGTTTACTTTCGGTGCAATAGCTTCTTTGGATTTTTATATTGAACATTGGACCATTTTTACTCAACCTTTGGATAATTCGTTGCTGTTTATGTTGTAGAACAACATGGTGTAACACTATGGTTCCACTAACTTGTTATATTTTCCACTAATGTCCTTCCTGCTTCCATCTACCTTGCTGCCCCATCTCTCCTCTACCAAATTCCAGCTTCATGGTGGATTCATCTACAGGTAGTTAATCTCCTAGCGCTGAATCACTGCACAGGTGCACATGAATTGTTATGGACCATTTGTTTTTCTTCAGGAATCCACACCTACGGCAGTTCTCCTAGAAACCATCTGCCCGAAGTTCATCTCCCTACCTACCACTCTGTTAGTACTTCTCTTACCCCATACGCCCCTGGCAGATCCACATGTGTCTCTCATCTTACTCACAACTGATTGTTGTTGTTTTGCTGCAGAGTTTGTGACAGAACAGAGAATTGTTACAGCTGAGATCATAGACAAATCTTATGTTGCAACAATAGGTTTGGAGGTTGTGCTGAGAATTAAAATGTCAAGGTTCACAAAATCGATGCTTCAAGTATTTAATCTCTTTCAAATACTCTTATCATGTTTCTTTCAGTGGTTAGAGCCCACAACTAAGATATGTTTGCTTCACACTCATGCTTGTAATACGCCTATATGGTTCCTTATTTCATCATGTCCACGTTTGTAATTCTCTGGTGCAGCAGAGCTGACCGATAGTAGAGGTTAACCTTTTTTTTGAGCCAAAGCTTCCAGTATTGTACTAATTATATGTGCTCTTTGGTGCAGCGCTCACTCAACATATTGATATGTAAGTCAATTTTAACAAATAACTCTTTGCTTTGTCATGGTGGCGCAAATACATCAGACTTATCTGCACCTAGAACCGAATATTTGATTCTTTTTGCCTGCATGTCAACAGTATCGAAAATGATGTGCATAGTTATCCAGTTAGTTTTGTGAGAACTGATATGATAAACTACTAGAACCAATAGGATAAACTATAGTAGTACTGTTGCATTGGAACACATGATTCTCTGGTCGATATTTGGCATGATGCTTGCATTCAATATCTAGAATCCTGCACCACAAACCATATGTTTGTGATCCCTATATGGTGTTCCAGTTGTGAAAACTGGAGCATATACTATATTCAAATATTTTTTGTTACACATCAGGCATACATTGGATGGACGAACCATACAAATAGGAGTCAATCTGATATGGTTTAGTTACATATACTTTTTTGTTTTCTTCTGGTGTGTAGTCATCTCTTATAGTGACCACAAATTAGTACATATAAATTCAATTTTATGATCACTGTTAATATGAACAAGATTCTTGCTCTATGTCATTTACGGTTAGTGATATGTAACAGTGAGCTGCACTATTTTTTTCATCCTGTTAGCAAAGCATCATTTTTGTTTTCGAGAAGATTTGATGATAGTGCAGCTTATAAACTTACTCCAGAATGGACCGATGTTAATAATTCTTTTTCAGATATTGGTCAATAGATTTGGTGATTTAACTCCCTTGATATTTTCAGTTGCTTTGGTTTTGTACCTAGATTCGACTGTATTTAGGCTGCACACAGTACAAGCTATGTTCAGATGTACAGGATGGTAGACGTGCATATCATGCTGGTTTTCTACTGTAGTTAATTTTGAACTGGCATAGTCTGGATTATAAGATGTTTCAATGCATGCGAATATGGCCTGATTTATTAACAAAGAGAACTCTATATGCTACTACTGTATGTGAAATGCATGTGTTTGCTGGACAATTGTTATTATTTTTAATGACAGTTCTATAGGCCTTGTTTGACCCCCTTTGTCGTGTTTTTATGTCAAATATATCGTGTTTATGTTTTTATGACGATCAGTGTACTTCCGTTGTGATTATGATCACAAGTGATAATCTATAATCCACCATGTTCTTGCCAGAAAAGAGGATTAAAAGATAAAAAACATATGTTTCTGAAGTTTACACCTGTTTGGAAGGCCCCATATGAATACATTACCGACGCAGTACTGTTATTGTCAAGCCTATATTATATACTGTCCATATTATAATTAGCTAGAAGAAACAGTCTATCATGCTTCCATTTGATTCTTGAGTGCAAGGTCATAGTATGAAATGCTATAAGCATGTCAGATTCAAGGAAGTTGCTGGTCTGATGTCACATTATACTATTTGTCCTTCCCCAAGTACTAAAAAAAGAAAATAATGTATTTTCCTCTAATTAATCATTTTATTTTCGATTGTACTGCGAATATGTATGAGGTTATCATATACTATTTCATAGAATGATCACCATGGTCGCCGTTTTGTATCTTTGTTTACTATTGCACTGTCGTTGCTTGATTAACATATTATATACTATTTGTCCATATTATAATTAGCTAGAAGAAAGGGTCTATCATGCTTCCATTTGATTCTTGATGCAAGGTCATATTATGAAATGATATAAGCATGTCAGATTCAAAGAAGTTGTTGGTCTGATGTCACATTATACTATTTGTCCTTCCTGAAGTACTAAAAAAAGAAAATAATGCATTTTCCTCTAATTAATCATTTTATTTACGATTGTACTGCGAATATGTATGAGGTTATCATATACTATTTCATAGAATGATCACCATGGTTGCCGTTTTGTATCTTTGTTTACTATTGCATCGTTGTTGCTTGATTAACTCGAAAACAATCATGATATTTACCTATCTTTGTACTAGGAATGTCTGATATAGCCACCCGCACCGACAGAAAAATAACCCATGAAGCAGGTTCTGCCACTTTTTTTGCCCGGTGCAACGCACGGGCATTTGTACTAGTTACTCCTGAAGGAAGGCTCAAAAAATTTACTCACGAAGGAACACGAGCTGTTACATCCCTGTTCAGTACTTGCGGCCGTTCGTTTCTCACCTATCGTGCAGACGACTGGCGGGAGCGGCCCGTCGGAGCCGGTGGAGATCTATCGCAGGAACAGCTTGCATCCTCGACTGCTCGTCTCCTCCTTCGTGATTAGGTAATATTGCTAACTGATTTTAGGATCGATTGAATCAGGGAATAGATTTTGAGGTCAGGGCAAGGAGAATTGGCGATTGGAGATAATCCCAACATTACGAGCCCAGTTTTTGACCTAGGGATTGGTTTAGATAGTTAAATATTTAAATTTGGAGAGAATTTCCTCCCGGTCTCTGCAACAATTAAGAATGCGCACAACCTTATAAGTTAAATATTATACAAGTTTTACGGTGGTTGGCCTTTTTTGGTGCCATTCGGTTGTCTCAATCTGTTTGTCTCAATCTAACGGCGCACACATACGTAGTACTGGGTAGTATTGGGATGAAAGTATTCGAAAGTACTAAAACTTGCGGGGCCGGTACTAATGACAATGTGGGGACATCTTTTAATCTGGGGGCATTTTAGTCATAGGAAAAGTTTGCACGCCCCTCTCGTCCAATGCAAAACCGCAGCCCCTCTCGTCCAATGCAAAACCGCCGCCATGGTCCTTCCCCTCTTCCATCACCATTACAACCGCAGCCATCTCCTCCCTCTCCTTTATTCCAAGTCCACCGCAGCCTTCTCCTCCTTCTCGCGGCCGCAACTTTGCTCTTCTCCTCTTCCACATCCACCCCCCCTCTTCCATCTACGCAAGAACCTCGATGGAGCAGCAGATCGAGCAGATCACTGGCGGCGAGAACGCCGACTTCGTGGATCGCCGGCGGCGACCAGGTCAAGATGGCCAGGTTGACGGAGATCCGTTCTTGGTTTCACAACACAAGGCAGATGAACTGGATAGCAATGGCCACTTTCAAGGAAATGACGAAGATGGAGAGGGCAAAGCTTTCCCCCCGCCCGCACAACCGATGCACAAGATCGAGATCCTCCTCTGGGCGATGGAGCAGGCCGATTCGTCCAACCCGTGGGTCAGGCGGAGGTGGTGGGCGTTCAGATCCAGGGTAGAGCATCCACTGGATCAGGAACCCACGGTGCATGAGGTGCCGTTGTAGATTGTGGAGCCTCCAACCGAGTCGGAGACTCCGAAGCGCAAGAGGAGGAGGACAGTGGTCGCGACCTCGCTTCCCCGCCGTTCTCCACGCTTCCCTCGCCGCTCTCCTCGTCTAAACGGCGGCGGTGCAGTTGTTTAGAGTAAGCTTCCTCACTCCTTATCTTCCTAATGCTCGTGCTTACAGTCGTGGTGATAGTGATGATAATAGTTCACTGAGGGAATGCTAGATGGCATTTTATTCTCAATAAATTGTATGAAGATTTCAGTACATGCTGCCTGGGGGCTGGATTCTGATGTATATGAACCCTAGGCTAAATTTGTATGGTTGTAGTGGTAGAATTAGATGTTCACCTGCACTTCTACTCCAATCCATAGCCTCTGGATGGCAGCGTAATTAGTTGCAAAGAATAAATTATGTTTGAGTATTGCGAGTTCAGTAGACAGTGGTACACTCTTGGGTACACACTGAAAAATTTGAAAACTGCAAGTTCAGTAGACAGTTGAAGATTCTGAAATATTTCAGTACTGAAATTTCAATACAGACCGGTTCACACTGAAATTTTTGAGTAGTGCAATTTCAGTACACACGGGTAGACACTGAAATATTTCAGTACTGCAAGTTCAGTACACAATTGTAGATTCTGAAATATTTTAGTAGTGCAGTTTCAGTACACGCACGTAGCCACTGAAATATTTCAGTGGTACAGTTTCAGTACACACACGTAACCACTGAAATATTCCAATGCTGCACTTTCAGTACACGCATGTAGCCACTGAAATTTTTCAGTGCTGCACTTTCAGTACACGCATGTAGCCACTAAAATATTTCAGTGGTGCTATTTCAGTACACGCGCGTAGGCACTGAAATATTTCAGTGGTGCAGTTTCAGTACACGCACGTAGCCACTGGAATATTTCAGTACTGCACTTTCAGTAGTGACATGTAGACACTGAAATATTTCACTAGTGCCCTGTCGGTGATCTTCCATTAAAATATTTAGGGCTTCCTAATGATTAAAAAAAATAGACATAAGTACTGAAATAATTTTAGTAGGGATGTTGGCTTACTCATGTTGTCGTGCTGTACAGCCTTTTGCTTCACTTCCTATAAGTGCTTATTGCATGTGCTATGGCCTACATGCTGATTACTCATCACAGCAGTGATTTTGCATCTTGCAAAGGTCTTATTAATTCAACATTGACTTCTATGAACTTTGTATTCAAATTGGTATCCTATAGTTGTTGTGACAGATTTCCTTGGCATCTTCAAATTACCGTACTGTCATTTTTCCAATACCAAATGTATTCAATCTGAAATTTTCAGTTACTTATATGCTACAGGTGGAAGCATGGATAAGTTGCTGAAGATGCTGGGCCTCACCATAAAAGTCCCTTGCTCAACCTCAACATCAGAAGTTGTTTTGCATTTCTAGTTGTGTCCGTATTTCATGTTATGTATTTGATGACCAGAAATTGTTATGCATTAGAAGTTCACTCAGATAATCGTAGTAACTGCAGTCTGTGATTTGTGTTATCTGTTTTGTATTCTGTTGTGTATCCATGTGTGTGTGGGATCAAAATCTAATACGGTTCTGATTCCTGTTTTCATGGCCTTGAAGCTAAGTTAAGTACATGCTGGTCACAGTGATCAGAGGGAAGGGTGGCGCTGGTGGGAAATATTTTAGGGTTTTATCGTCGTGAAAACGCTAGAAAATCAATAAAACGTCAAAAATCAATGGAACTAGTTATGGATGCTTCTCATGTTGGTACAAGTGTGTAGAAAAAATTTAGGTCCATTTGAGGCATGTCGAGAAAAACCCGTCCTTCCAGACGGACCCTTACCTCCTACCTGAACGGCCTCCGGTGAAGGAGGTGAATTCTTGGCCATCTTGAGAATGACACCAAATTTTTCCAGCGAGTGGGCATGGCCACCCCAGTGGTCCACAACGTGCGCATGTTGCGTCACCTCCGAGAAGTATTTTAAGCATTTTATCGTTGCAAAAACCTTAGAAAATCCATACAAATGCCGACAACCTTACCAAACTAGTCATGCTTGCTTCTCATGTTGGTACAAAGATGTAGAAATTTTTTTGGTCCATTTACATCATGTCCCCATGTTAAAACCCCATAGGCAAAAAAGTGCTCCGTGTGTGTGAATGACATGTGGGATCCACATGTTAAAACCCCATAGGCAAAAAAGTTTGATTAATAAACTGCCCCAAGGAATTTCGAACCAGGGGCATTAGTATGTGATCGGGAGGTTGTAACCACTGGGTTGATGCTGCATTTTGCACATAAATTATGCCCACTAATTTAAGAAATTCATTTACCTCTCTGCTTTGTGTGTCTCTGAGAAGTGGGACCCATCTATCATTACTAACTGACGCTGGTGTCCACGTGTCAGCAGTATGAATGGCGGCGCGGGGCAAACCGCAGGAGGTGCACGACCCCACGCGTTCTCAATCTGGAATGTGGAACGGCCGGGTAGTTGAGACAAATCATCGCCCTCGGCCCCTCGGTAACTCCAACAGGCAACAGTGCATTTCTTCCCCAAATCGGGTAGAAAACCATCGTCCTCTCCCACTCCAGCCATACCACCTCGTACTCTCCCAAACCTTCCTCCCTTCCTCACCACCCTCCTCCCTTCCTACACCTCCCTCCTCCTGTCGTCAACCGACGAATAAGCGCGGGCGTGAAGATGCTGCAGACGAGCCGGAGGCAACCATCGGAGCAGAGCAGTCTGCTGCCGTGGCTGCCGCCGCGGTTGGAGCGGCTGAGTCCGCCGTAGCGGCGACGGCTTGCGGTGCAGCAACTGTTGTGCCTCCTCCCGCTGCCATCGCAGCCGTCGAGCTACCCATCGGCGAGCCTGTGCAGGAGAAGGTCGGGGAAGATCTGGACGAGGAGAAGGCAAGGCTGAAGCGCGAGCTGCATGAGCAAATCGAGGAGGAGTACTACGAGGCGAACGAGATAGACGAGTTTGCTGTGGATCCTAGGAAGGGCAGCGACTTCGACGAGGATGTCATCTACGAGCTCTCTGAGGTACTACTCTGTTTTTATCAGATTTATTTTTCTTTTAAGTACTCTGTTTTTTCATGGCAGTGGGGTTTTTCTTGTTAAGTAGATGAGCATCAATTTCATATGGGCGTGCTAGTTGTATGTATGTACGATTGTAGTGATCTAGCATAGATTTTCTTGCATCTTGGATGGTGGTTTTTGAATCTGATTCATTTTCTTCACGTATTGATGAGGTATTTCTACTCATGTACTGGCCCAGCCAGAATGTTTGCGTACATGTATTCTGAGCAAATATGAGTTGTAATTTAACACACATTAGTTTTATTATTCATTCAACATAATGTACTTATGCCATTAACTTCTATCTTGCATCTTGGCCGCTGATTTTTATTTGAGAATAAAATGTATCGCTAAGTAGATGAGCATCAGTTTCATATGGGTGTGCTAGTTGTACGTATGTAGGATTGTAGGGATCTAGCATAGATTTTCTTGCATCTTGGATGGTGGTTTTTGAATCTGATTCATTTTCTGATTCGAATAGACAGAACAAAAACACCACTAGTATAGCTAAAACAGAGATTCATTATCTGATTCCATCACGGCATGCTTTATTGATTGAGTAAGCAAACTTACATCGTTCACAAGAGATACATGAATGAAAGAAGTGGGGTAATCATCCCAAATACAAGAGAGATGATTCTCATAGCTATTTCTAACGATCTCATGTACGACACCATTGGCTTCCCGAGGACAATGAGAAAATGCAGCAGTTCCTATCTCCACAACTAGATCAAAACAATCAGCAATAATACGTGATCCTTCGTGCCACCATGTGTTACCTCCACTAAAAGCTTGAACAACTTGTAAGCAATCCCATTCTGCAATAATTTGATGATAGCCTACAGATGCTACCAAAGATGTAACACCCCCAGAATCATACTACAACAGTAATCTCCTCCTAATGAATGTCATGTCATCATGATCATCATGCCAAAATGCCACTTGTCCAAAATCTGCTTCAAATTCAAATCCAAATTGCATGTCAAATATTTACTTCTTCTGTCATGCAAATAAAATAGTTCATCATTTGGCAAATAATCTCTAAATAATTGTCATGTTGAAACCAACCTCTTTTGGATTCCCAATTTGCCCCTGGAAATTAATTAGTGGACCAGCAAGCATTTATCCAACCTTTTCAATTTCTAAAAATGCTTAACATTTTCCTATTGGCTCCAAACTTTTTGAGGCAGTGCAGAATGTTGCATAGTATTTAGCTTGGCAAGTTCCACTTTTTACTAAAGTCATTTGATAACAAAATCCATTGCAAAACAGAGCTGCAAAAATGAAACAGAAAAGGAATAAAGGAAATAAAACTAAACCTACTATGCACTACGGCCTGCTAGCTACAGTAGCGGCCCAGCTGGCCACCGCAGCCCACCAGGCCCACCTCTCCCTCCTCTCTCTCTCTCTCTCTCTCTCTCGCCGTGTCGGCCGCGCCATGGTAGAGCGCGCGTGCTCCGGCCGCTGGCCGACACCGCGATGCCGCCGATGCCGAGGGGATAAGGGCAAGACCCCGTTCCTCTCCCCTGGCCATCCAGATCCATTCGCCCCCTCCCCCTCACTTCTCCCTCGCTCGCCCCCATCGCCACCGAGCGCCATCGCCGCCGCGACTCCGGCAATACCGCGGCCTCCGACGCCACTCCGTCCGGCCGAGCTACCCAGCAGGTCCGCCAGCCTCCGCCCGATCGCCTGCTGCCCTCAGCTGGTCCCCGGAGGCTCTGCATCGCCGGATTGCCCTTCGTCCCCATCCCCGGCCACCGCAACTTCTCCGCCGCGGTTCGCCGTCGGTCAGCTGCTACAAAACTATCGCCGGCCTTCGTGTGCCACTACGTGAGCTTCTGCCTCTCTCCTTCCCTTTCCCTAGCGCGCTGCTGCTCCATAGATCACTCCCCCACGCCGCTCACGCCATTTGCCGAGCTCTGCTTCGCCGCGGAGCTCGCTGTCGCCGTTGCACTCGTCCGTTGGACGAACCGGATGCACGGGCCTGCTCCTGGTCATACCAGGCAGCGCGTGGGTACCCCAAGTGGTCGCGGTCGAGCCCCGTTACTCGGTTCCGTGCAGCTCATGCTCCGGCCACCACCAGCGCTTGCTGTAGCCGTCGTTACAGGCCACAGGAGCTCGTACCGATAGCATAGATCGACGCGGTGCTCGTTTCTCGCCCGAACGGTGGTCTCAACGCTCGGTTTGAACCGCCGTAGCCGAATCCCGAGGTCACCGGAGTAGCGCCGCCGTGCGCGAGCTCGCCGGAGTGCCTGCCGGCGCCGGCGCTGACCTGGCGTGCCTGGGACCCACCTTAGAGTCACCGCCAGTGGGCCCCAGTCCGCTGTTTGACCATGTTGACCGGGTTAACACCGGGGTCCAGTTCATCCCTGTCACTGACTAGTGCGCCCCCTCGTTTAGCTAATCTAATTAAACAGTTTTTAATTAAAACCTAATTAGATTAATCTAACTAGCCACTGACACCTGGGGCCACCCCTCTAATTAGTCTGTTAGTTTGATTTAAACTCACTGTTAAACTCACAGAGGCTGACAGGTGGGCCCCACCTGTCAGATTGACTAGTCAGCAGCCCAGTTGACTGCTGACGCAATGCTGACATCACTGCTGATGTCATAATTGTTTTCTGTTAATTTAATTAATTCCAGAAAATGCTTTAATCTTTGAAAAATCATATAATTTAAACCGTAGCTCGGATCGAAAAACTTTATACATGAAAGTTGCTCAGAACGATGAGACAAAGCTGACCATGCCATCTGTTTCCGTGTCGGGACACTCTACGGAGGTGAACCCGTAACTTTTCGCCCGTTTCCGGTAGATGAATAGTGCATATACCGGCTAATAAATCCAACTTAAATCCTAAAATAACTAAAATGACTTAGACATATCTTTAGGCAACCCTGCAATGCACTATAGCATATCATGCTCTGTGTTGCATATGATTGCTGTGTATTTATTTGTTTCCTCCCCCTCTTCTCGCTCGTTAGACCCCGACACCAACGTAGTCCCCGAGGCCGACGCAGCTCCTGTTGGGGAACGCTACAGAAAACAAAAAATTTCGGTATAGCGAGCACGCCCAGGACCACTATGGAGACTGCATACAAGGTTTGATCTGATCCGTACCGACTCGAAGCGCAGCGGAAGAAGAGTCGGTGGAGATCGTTGGTGCAGATCCCCGCAGCTAGGATTTACAACCTCCCAACCGCGAGGATGTACTCCCTCGTCGGACAGCCCTTCGGGAGGCGGTCGGACAGTCCCCCGGACGATGTCGCGGACAGCCCTTCGGGAGGACCCTCGAAACTCAAACGGAGACTCGGACAGCCCTTCGGGAGGACTCTCGAACAGCCCCTCGGGCAAAAGACCGAAACTACGACCTCTCTATGGGGTTGCACACATACGGTGTCAGCTATCCGGCAGGGCTTCGCCGTCCAGAACTAGTTCCTGCCGGAACCCAGACAGCCTTTCGGCTCTACGAAACTCTTTTCGTGGGAGGGAGAGAAGAAGCCAGATAATGCATGGCATGTGTATGAGAGCAAGGGATGAGTGTGGAGGGCTGCTCCTCCACCTCTATTTATAGGAAATCCCAAGGGTAGGGTGGTTTTACAATAAAACCCAAAAGCACATGAATGAAGTCCTTCCACCAAGGGTTTAAGGGTGAAACCAAGGAACAAGAGGGGCTCCAAGGAGGAGCCACCTACTTGGCCGGCCACACCCCTTGGGGGGCCCCCATGAGGGCCTCCCAATCCATCCATGTCATCCCTAGATATACCCACACGAATGAATATTCGAGTGAACCTCCAGTTGCCGTGTGCTATTCTTGTTGCTTCGCGATATGTCACAAACACCCAAGGTGAGATTTATTGCATTCCTGTGGATCAACAATTTGTCCATCATGCAAGTTACCTCGTTACCGGTTTTGTTCTCTTTTCTCGTTTCCGTGTTCCGGCATCCCAGTGATCAAATCACAAGGTGTCTGGCCAGACGATGATGGATACTGTAACACCGAGAGGGCCCGAGTATATCTCTCCATCGTCGGAGGAGCAAATCCCAATCTTGAGCTATCTCGTTACTTGCCATACTTTTCCGTGAACCCGTAAGCCACCGTAATAGCCACCCAGTTACGGATGACGTTTAACAAACCCCAAAGTTCACGAAGCAAGTATGAAGGAACTCGATACTCTCATGGTCTAAGGAATTATGCAAACATTAACTTCTCTGTGTTATAAACGTTTAACTTGTGACGAATGCATCTCATAGCATAACATCTAAATGGGTCGATTCAACACAAGTGTTCTACCAACAATTTGTGCCCTCAAAATTGCCGGCATAGACATGCCCATGATCAGGAAAACAGGATCATCATGCAATACTCGAGCCAGTCAAAGAGGCTTGACCAGGAATACATTTTTCCGTTTATTATCCCACACGTGCACATGAGTTTCCCTCCAAGCCTCGTTTTATTGTAGACTCGAGAATCATTGCAGTTATAGCATGGAATCATAAACTTTCATTACAAACCAGGAGATACAAAATAACTGATATTACTGCCTCTAGGGCATATCTCCTACAGCTCCGGAGGTCGACTACACCCGTGATGACCAGACCCTTGCCGCAGAGCTTCCAGGCAAGCACCCCCCTTTTGAACATTCCGATATCGCCTATTCTCTTCTCTCTTATGCTTGCATTAGAAATTGCTACTGCTACTACTTTACCTATTCTGATGCATAGGCTGATTTTGTAACCTGCTTTTGTTACCTACCTGCTTATCCTAAACTGCTTAGTATAGGCTGGTTAGAGACCCACTAGAGACCCCCACTTTGTCCCATGTTGCCCTGCTGGATTATCAGAAGACCCGAGCAGCGGGATTGAAGACCAGGCCCCGGCACCGCACATCACCCCCCTAGTTGTACGGCACTACCGGATTACTATCGAGTGCCGAGGGTGATACCTCGTCAGCACTTCTGATGTTAACCTTGTAGGTTAGTTCATCGGTTGTGGTCATCGAGGGTGATTCCTCTTTCTCCACTTCCGGTAACGACATTCTTATGCAACTCCTCAAGAGTGGACCTCGAGGGTGATTCCTCCTTAGTTCACCTTGACGATTACATCAGGTGGAATTCCATCGAGGGTGATTCCTCAGGGTTCCCCCTTGGTGTTCTGGACACACGGATACTATGACTTTACCACATAATCATGATACTAAAGTCGGGTCGGCCTTGAGGGGTACCCGCGCGAGCATGTGATGCGGTTGATGTGTAGTCGGGTGACCAGAGAGAGTACCCGCGAGATAATTATGAGGCGCGGCCGGGCATTCTTAGCCCTTGCAGCAAGTCCTCGAGACGGGGCGACGGGGTCACATCGATCATGAGTCTCTGCTCGTTACCACGCGCTCCTAATCCACTAACGGTTTGGATATTTGATCCGAGAGGGCCTCTGGCCTGATAGCACTAACCATCACATGGGCATAGTATGGGCATTCTGTGTCGTATGCATCAGCCGAAGCTTAATGGACGTCAGCGACTATGCGGCGCACGCTGGGTTGGACCGCGTTAAGCACCCTCCGTTGTACTGGAGGCTGCTAGGTCTTCTCGCCGGCCGCCCTCGCAACGCGCAGGAGCGCCCGGGGCGATGGCCCAAGACCCCTGGGTGCATAGGTTTAGTCCGGCGTGCTGACCTCTCTATTAAGTCTAGGTCGGGTTGCGGCGTATCGTTTGGCCGAGGCCGGGCATGACCCAGTAAAGTGTGTCCGGCCGGAGTTAATCGAGCGTGGTGGGTAAGTTGGTGCACCCCTGCAGGGAAGAAAACATATCTATCGATAGGCTGTCCTACGGTAACGGACACTCGGAGTTGTATCCCGATCGATACAACTAGAACTGGATACTTGTGATGAGAACTGGATAGTATGGCTCTGGGATTGCTTTCTCGCAGGGAGTCGAGAAAGGATCTCTGGGCGAGGTTGATGACACTACTATTACTTTACATTATGATAATCTGCACTCTTCTAATGCTGCAAGACCATTGAAGATGATGAAGATGCTAGTCTTCGATAGGACTAGGTTTTCCCTCTATTCTGGCATTTCTGCAGCCCAGTCCACATATACAGCATCCCTTTGAAAATGTTGCATATGTAGTGTAGATCCTTGCATGCTGAGTACTTCGGATGAGTACTCACAGTTGCTTGCTTCCTCTTTTTCCCCGTATCCATTTCATACAACCAGATGACGGAGCCCCGGAGCCAGTTGCCCTCGCCGACGGCTACTACTACTACCCTCCCGGCAAGTACTACTACGAGGAGCCGTCAGACGACCAGGAGTAGGATCGGAGGGTCCCAGGCAGGAGGCCTACGCCTTTCGATCATAGCTTTTGTTTTGCCCCGCCTTCTTATAGGCTTATCTCTGTTTCTGTGTTATATCTGTACTCAGATATCTGATGCTTCCACTGACGCTTGTATGCGAGCTTATGTATTCGAGCCCTCGAGGCCCCCTGGCTTGTAATATAAAGCTTGTATGACTTGATTTATGTTTTTAGAGTTGTGTTGTGATATCTTCAAGTGAGTCCTAGGCTTGATCGTGTGCATTTGCATGTATGGTTAGTGCACGATTAAGCCGGGGCGTCACAAAAGATAAGCCTTCTTTCATTGCCACCGCCTCCATCAAGCAGGCAGATGATGCATTTGGGATATAATGGCAATGTACTGAATTGACACAGAGTTGCCATACTAATCTCTTAAAACAGCACCCGTTGACCCATCTCCTTCTTAACTATGATATGATGCATCTACATTTAGTTTAAATTGGTAAGAATCCTGTTTTGACCACTTGATTATTTCTTTGACACCCCTGTTTTGCATGACAACATTTCCTTTTTTGATTCCAATAGACAGAACAAAAACCACCTTGTATTTGTAAAACTAAAATTCAATTTCTGATTCCAATAAATAGAACAAAAAACCCCTTGTTTTGCATGACAACATTTCCTTTTCCAAGTTAAATTCCTCCAAAGTATTTTCCTCATCGGTATCATCAGAGTCACAAGATAAGGGATAAAGATAGTAGCCCATAGCTCCTTTATCAATTTCCTTCTGAAACTTATCAGGGTCTAACAATGTTGGAGAAGTAGTACTGCTGCTCTCAGAAAGAATAATGGTTTCTTGATTCCAGTAGATAGAACAAACCCCCCCTTGTGTGTAACATGGAGGAGTATAATGAAGCCATTTTTCTGATTCCAATCAGAATTACACCTGTAACAAGTGTCAAGTATCATTAAACCAAGCCACATCATGAATTCTTTCATGTGTTAATTATGTACTACTTGTGCACTAATCTATCAATGCAACTATTCCACCGTCCATATTTATGCATGTCAATTTATTTGGCTCAATTATGTATGTGCATGTACACCTTATTTCCAGCAAATAGATAGTTGTCATGTTACACATCTATACTTTTCAAACATTCTAATTAAGAGCAATGTAGCAGAATAGATTAGCTGAGTTCTTCTTTGTGTACTAATTCACAGGAGGATGACGAGGATGTGGAGTATGACATGGACAGCAGGCACAACAAGAGCCGCTACACCCTGGGGAATCTGATTGCTGGCAAAATCAAGTACCGTTTCTATGGCAAGATTGGCTGCCCGTTCTGTGGCAAGGCGATCGATGGCGGCATGGATGGCTTGATCCAGCATGCGGTCGCCACTGGCAACTCCTACAGTAGGAAGCATAAGGCCAGTACTCTGGCTAAACATGCGGCCTACGGATGCTTCCTCAAGATTGTCAAAGTCAATGAGCCCTACTACATCCCGCCGCGCCGCCGCTGAACAAGGGAGAGAAGTGATGTGCTGCTAGACTGCTGCTGCTGCCCCAGGACCGCCGTGTCCTTTTATGTTATCTATGTTCGTTGGTCGACTCTAAAACTTATGGTCTGTGGTGTGTCTGAACTTATGTCCTATGGTGTGTCTGAACTTATGCTGTGCGGTGGTTAATCTGCCGTTTATCTTAAGTGTTTGCTGCTACTCTGGTTAAGTGGTCTAAGTTGTTAGTACTATTTTGCTGATGCATGTTAGGCCTTGTACAATGCTAGATGCTTAGGGTGGTGCTTAGAAAAATAAACCGGGTTTTTCTGAATCACCATTGCCTATTTCTACAGGACAGACGCCTAGTTAAGCGTCTACCCTGTACAAATAAGCACCGGTGCTTAAGAAAAGCCTGGTTTATTTCTCTAAGCACCTCCCCTAAGCACCTTGCATTGTACAAGGCCTTAGCAACTCAAGTATTGTACGGTGGTCTATGTTATGTTTGTTGTGTTATTCTGCCGTTCTACTATCGTACGGTGATGCATGCTAGGAACTCTACTACTATGACTATGGTAGTTATAGCTTGGCATGATTATGTTCAGTTTATAACTCAGGATGTTCCAGCCATATCTATGACCAGTTACAACTGAACTATGCATTAGTTTGTGCCAAAAGTAAAGCATGCAAATGATTGCCAATTCTACCTATTGCCAATTGAAGCTTTGTACTGAGGATGCATTAGGTATTGCAATAAGTAGAGGAAGCTCATATTTCCACTTTCTGATAAGAACTGAACATGTATCAAATAATGCTAAAAGTAGAGCATGAGCATGAACATGTATCAATTGATGCTTCCTATTTGTGTTTGATTGGGCTCAACATATCTGGTGATGGTTTAGGGTCTCTGCGTGACCGTGATGATAACTCAAGATGTTCCAGCCATATCTATGACCATTTATAACTCAACTATGCATTAGTTTTTGCCAAAAGTAAAGCATGCAAATGATTGCCAATACTACCTATTGCCAATTCAAGCTTTGTATTGAGGATGCATTAGTTATTGCAATAAGTAGAGGATGCTCATGATTGCCAAAAGTACATATATCCACTTTATGATAAGAACTGAACATGTATCAAATGATGCTAAAAGTAGAGCATGAGCAAGATCATGTATCAATTGATGCTACCTATTTGTGTTTGAATGGGCTCAACATAGCTGCTGATGGTTTAGGGTCTCTGCGTGACCGTGATGATAACGAAGACACTTGTTTGGCTATGGTCTTGCTGTCAAAGTTAAGTTTCAGTTCTTCGAGGCTTTTCTCCATTACGAAGACTTGTATCTGAAACTGACATTACTGGCTCGTATGCAATGATACAAACCGGGTCAATTAATCCGAAGACAATAATTAAAAAATGTATAGCAAAATTAGCGGTCAACTAATTTTAACAAAATTAACTGGGTCATTTAACATATGATCCACTTATGAGTTTAAGCACACAACCTATTTGGTCGTGCATAAAATAAGCGCAGTTTAACAAGGGTATCCAATTGCTTAACCACATGAAGCTGTGCAAAACCTATGAGGGTTCAACTACTAAAGGAGCGGCCGACAATGATTAAAAAAAGCTACGATCAGGTAATACCTTCTCTTGGAGACGGCGGCGCCGAGTTATTGGCGGCGGATAGTGCATCGCAAACTACAAGTGCCGCTATAGCGCGGTCGACAGCGGCAAGGATAAACGGCGCGTTCACGCGAGGAGGAGGCGGCGAGAAGAACACTGAAGTCTGACCCCTCAGATCGCGTTGGCGGTGGGCGGTGGCCGGCGACTCCTGTATTCAGTGTGAGCCCGGTGTCTCCGATCTGATCTTGCAGCGGTCGTGGGAGCTGCGGATGGCACGCGTGGTTAGAATGAGGCACTGTAATCGCGGGATTTAGGGAGGGGTGGGCCGCGTGAGTTATGTGAGATTTCAATAATATCACAATGATATCCAAAAAAATCTAGAAAATATTGTCCTTATCTTTTAAGTATTAAAAATGGTTTTTTCGTGTCGCATATGCCCGAAAAATGCCATACGTGACAAAACTTGCAAAAAATGTTGAAAATGGTCCGCATTTGGCGTATACATGTACTAATGACCGAAATAATCCCACATGTGACGAAACTTTCAAAATTTGTTGAAGATGGTTCAAACTTGGCAAGTAGCCCTAACATGGCCATGACTTGTCACCCTGAAATGTTGGGTTGGTTTCATACAGGTGAGAAACCGAGCTAGTGCTCTCGGGGTGGTGATAGGCTATCCCCGAAATGCGCGTCTCAGAGATTCTACTTGCGTATACATACACTAATGATCCCAATTTTGCTGCATCGCATCCCATGACCACATAGAGCATGCATGCATAATGCTTTTCATGTTGGGCAAAATTTGGAATGTTTTGCCATATACGGAACGAAAATGACCAGTAAATGGCTCTCGGGAGGTCTACCCACACATACACACACACAGACATACATCCAAAGGGGTAGCACATGATCCCTTCCACTATGTTTGTCTTAGGGTGGACCTAGTTGACACACCGGAAGTAGCCCTAACATGGCCATGACTTGTCACCCTGAAATGTTGGGTTGGTTTCATATAGATGAGAAACCGAGCTAGTGCTCTCAAGGTTTTATAATTTTTTAATTTTTTTTGAATTAATACTGCCTTGTAGAATGACTGATCAAAACATCGGTCTACACCATAAGGGGGCATTGTAGGATATATTTTTTTTCAAATTTCTTTCATAGCCATGTTTGGCACATCTATTTGAGCATATACAACAAATTTGGGGTGATTTGGAGGTGGTGGGAAAAATCACCTTTTCTACAAAAACTGGCTTAAGTGACCAAATGGTCCCTCGTGTTTAAGCGTGATTTTTTCGACCTCATCTAAATCACCTCCAATTTTACACACTTGATATCTTACACAAACATCGCTAGGTTTTCAAGGTTTCACAATTTTTTATTTTTTAATTAATTTATACTGCCCTGCAGAATGACTGATCAAAACATCGGTCTACATCTTAAGGGGGCATTGTAGGATACAATTTTTTCCAAAAATTTTCATAGTCCTGTTTGGCACATCTATTTGAGCATGTACAACAAATTTGGGGTGATTTGGAGGTGGTGGGAAAAATCTTATTTTCTACAAAAACTTGCTTAAGTGAGAGACCAAATGGTCACTCCTGTTTAAGCGTGATTTTTTCGACCTCCTCTAAATCATCTTCAATTTTGCAAACTTGATATCTTACACAAACATCGATAGGTTTTTAAGGTTTTACAATTTTTTAATTTTTTTTAATTTATACTGCCCTGTAGAATGACTGATCAAAATATCGGTCTACACCTTAAGGGGGCATTGTAGGATACATTTTTTTCCAAATTTATTTTATATCCATGTTTGGCACATCTATTTGAGCATGTACAACAAATTTGGGGTGATTTGGAGGTGGTAGAAAAAATCACCTTTTCTACAAAAACTTGCTTAAGTGAACCAAATGGTCCCTCGTGTTTAAGCGTGATTTTTTTGACCTCCTCTAAATCACCTTCAATTTTGCACACTTGATATCTTACACAAACATAGCTAGGATTTCAAGGTTTTATAATTTTTTTTTTGAATTTATACTGCCTGAAAGAATAACTGATCAAAACATCGGTCTACACCTTAAGGGGGCATCCATATTTCTTTCATAACCATGTTTGGCACATCTATTTGAGCATGTAGAACAAATTTGGGGTGATTTGGAGGTGGTGGAAAAAATCACCTTTTTTCGACCACCTCTAAATCACCTCAATTTTTACACACATGATCTCTAAATAACCATGTTTGTCACATGTATGTGACCATGTAAAACAAATTTGATTTGATTTGGAGATGGTCTACAAATTCACTGCAATATTTCAAATTTATTTTAACATTAAAATTCAATGATGCAAGGTTTTACATGTTTTTCATTGTTTTCAAACTTAAACTTTTTACACATGTCCAAGAAAGGCAATGTGGCAAGGTTTTACATGTTTTTCATTGTTATCAAACTTAAACTTTTTACATAAGATACGTGTACCTAAAAAAGGAAGTGTTATTTTAGTATAAGTCAACATGTCACATAGGCAAAAAAAAGATTTTATAGAAAAAGCCCACCTACCTAAGAGGATATTTCACACACCACGGCCTGCATATGACTAGAAACCCAGTCATATGGGCCAGGATGCAGGCCCGTGGAGATTGAATATAAGCTGCCGGTAGGCCCGACTGGGCAGAGAGATAACAACATCGTGCTCATGTTATTTGGTGAGAGAGGCTCATGCCCAGCTCTCGCAACAAGGTATATAAGCCGGTGCGCGGGGCTCTCACTTGGCGAGCTGGGACTAAACTCCCACCACCCGTCAGCTCTGCGCGGTTTGGCTCACTATTTGGGCCTAATTTACTTGGGCTATCCCAGACTAGCCTCAGCCGTGTCCTTGTCACTGGTTGTTCCAGCCCATCTATTAAGCGAAATGGGCGGCGGCAGAGGGCCCCGATGCTCAGAGCGCGGCGAGTGCACGACGAACCCCTCACATCCGCGTGGTCACCGCGTGCTCTGGCATACGCAGTGCTTTAGACGATGCCTGACCGTGTCTAGGGTGTAGTCCCTTCAATGCGGTGCCGGAAAATGCTCTTGGTTTGCCACCTAGCTCGATGGATGGGAGTTGAGCGTGCTGCAAAGTTTCTGGACAGAAACTTGGGAAGAAAGCTGGGAGCAAACGGCTTGGAACTAAAGGCTGAAACTTGGGGGTTAAGAATCTCCTAGGAAGGTAGTGATGTGGTAAAAATTTCAGCTCCAACAGAGCAAGGAAAAATATACTTGCTTCACAAAGTGCCATTTCTGACCAGAAGCAAAAATATTTTCCCTAGCTGAAAATTTCCAAATGACCATGGCATAATTTTGCATGGGGGGTGAGGCATGACTCAAAGAATATTTATGAATTTTCTGAGAATTTTTTTAGCAATAAAAATGACGGTTGCTTCATAGCTTATTGGGAAAGCATCCATTTTCAAGAGAAAAATGAATATAATGCCATTAAAGAAAATTGTCCCATGGCATTATGGTGAGAGGGATGAGGTCTAGAGAGGGTTTAAGGATGATAGAACCCACTTGGAAGAAAATAAAAAATGATTTCCATGTGGTAAGTCCAAAAGAATTGACTGAAAAATCCAAATGCAAATTCAAATATTCAATAAATTCCAATAAAAAAAGGCAAAATCCAGGGTGTTACATAGATTCAGCATGACCTAGTCGCCTTCACGTGGTGGCGGCTAGGTTAGGGAAAACTTTGCAGGGAGATCTAAGCAGTCCAAGACATAAGCTCATGCAAAACTATCTCGGTACTGAAAAACCGGAAGCGGGTGGTGGAGGAAGGTCGTGCGTGGGGGGAATCCTGGAGTAGACGAACGACTACGTACACATTGTCCTTTAATGGTAGAGATAATCAAAGGAAAATCTGATTTTGTTTTGGAAGGTTATTGTGAGAAATCTTCTGTCGGTTTTTTAGGAAGGTGATCTCACATATATGTTTTTGGAAGGCTGAAAGAAGGTAGGGTAATTATGATGCGATTTTTGAATCCTTAATTACCCAGCAATTAAATTGACACGTACCAAAGAAAGTTCGAGAAAAAACCAAGTGGGATATTAAAATGTTGTGGCATATAAAAGCCAAGCAGGTATTAAAGGGAATTAATTCGGTTTTTGATGGGAGGGTGAAAAAAACCAGCGTGGAGGGGCGGTGGTGGTGGTGGGAGGTGGAGGCGAAAATAAACCGTGCGTACCGGCCTCGTGTCCGGCCTGGTTGGCTTCTGGCCCAACATGCCCAAGCCCAATTGAGAGCCCGGGTTGGTCTAATCCATATCCCGTCGCATATGCTGCAGCCCGGGTTGGTCTTCTGAGAACTAGCCGAAAGCCCACTGAACTGAATCGGCGATCGAACATCCAAGTTAACTGCCGTGCCCTAGCCTAGCACCCCCACAATCCGGCAATCCCACCCCTCGAAAGAAAAAGAAAAAAGCACCCCCCACACTCTCCTCTCCCGAGCCTCCCGCCGCCGCCGCCGCCGCCGCCACCGCCGCTCCCCACACTCTCCTCTCCCGAGCTCGCCCACAGCCTCTCTCGCCTGCTTCCATGGCCTTCTTCCTCGCAGCACCAGGCTAGCCGCCGCCTCCCGCCTCCCGAAGAGCAGCTCGCCGCGCCGTGCCGCTCTTTCTCTCCAGATCCGCCGCCGCCGTCCACCCCACGGCACGCAGCTCTGCGTGATGGAGGCCTGCGCTGCTCTCCCCGACGACCTCATCGTCGAGATCCTCTCGCGGCTCCCCGCCAAGTCTGTCCACCGCTTCAAGTGCGTCTCCAAGCCGTGGCGCGATCTCATCACCGACCGCAACCACCGCAAGAGGCTGCCGCAGACCCTCGCCGGCTTCTTCTACAAGAGCTGGGACAACAACCGCTTCCCCACAAATGCGCGGCACTTCACCAATGTCTCAGGAAGCAGACCACCTCTGGTCAAGCCCGCGCTCGCGTTCCTGCCCAACCACGCTGACATCATCGTCTTGGACTGCTGCAATGGCCTCCTCCTCCTCTGCTGCCACGGGACCCTGGATGCCTCCTCCTCCTCCACCTCCTCCCCAGTGCGCTACAATTACTTCGTCTGCAATCCCGTTACCGAGAAATGGGTAGCCTTGCCGGACCCTGGGGACTTTGATGGACTCTGCACCTTCCGCCTGGCCTTCGATTCCGCCGTCTCCTCGCATTTCCAAGTCTTTTCGTACACCGCGGATGGTGATGCCCAAGCAAGGATCTACTCGTCCCGCACTGCTCGTTGGAATCACATTGCGCTTAGCTGGAGTGGTTGTGTGAGTCTGTTAGAACCGGCCAGCACCGTGTTCTTTAACAGCATGCTGCATTTCCTTACCCACCAGGGTGTGCTCATTGCCGTGGATTTGGAGGCAAAGGAATGGAAGGAGATTGAGTTGCCAGATGTCCGTGCATTTGGTTTCCTCCTTCGACAGTCTCAAGATTGCTTGTGGTTTGTCGGCAGAGACATTGACACTGAGTACCAAATGTCATTCTGGACTCTGGAAGATGGTGCATGGAGCTTGAAACATAGTGTCAGCACTATGCAACTCTTCGGTGGGGATTTCAGTCCGGGCTATGAGGCTGTCGCATTTCACCCGGATTGCAATATCTTTTTCTTTATTATGGGTGAGCAGAACGTGCTGATGTCGTACGATATTGATCGTGGGAAAGCACACCATGTTGTCGCTCTTGGGCCAGGCATCTGTCAGTCGTTTCTTCCATACGTGCCTTGGTTTTCAGAGACATTAGCAGATGAGCACTGAGTGTTGCAAGTAAGTGGTCTAACTCGTCAGTTATGCTTGTGATAAAATATGATACTTAATTTACTTGTCGAGATAGGTCCGCGCTGTATCATTTGTTAAAGAACCTTTCACTTCCTTTGAATCCATAGCCTTGGTTTGTTACAAGATGCTACATGAATGCGATGACTTGTTCTGAATCATGGTACTTGCGTACTTGTCTTGCTTATTGAAATAGGCTGCTGTCATACTCAGTACGAGCTGTGAGCACAAGTTCCTGCGCTGAAACTTACCTAAAATTTATTCCTACTGGTGTAAGGTGTGCTCATGGTGTAAAATATTGTATGCAGGCCCTTGTACAAGTTTGAATTGACTAGATGGGGTTCTTGTACATACAACTGAATTCTGAATTTCTTTATTGCAACTCCTCTTTCATCCATCTGAGTTTAATCTAATCTAATCTAGTGCTCCAGGTTCTCAACTCAGGTTTTGTAGCGTTGTGACTTGTCAGCTAGAACTAGTACTAGGGTGGAAAGAAAGAAATATGATGACCACTGTGCAAAGTTTGGATCTTTTCTTGTTTTCTATTCTGCCCAAAAATGTTTTGCAGATTCTCTTGGATCACTCTCTGCCATGCAAATTAGTAATCTTTAATATTACTGAATTTGGGGGAAACCTGGGTTGCTGACTTGCTGTCAGTCAACCGGAAACCGGAATTCTTGATCCTGTTTAAGTGGGCAGGGCAACACATAAATAATTCATGACTAGGATTAACCATGCTAATAGTACTTCTTGACTGTGTAACTTAGCTACAGCCTGTACTTTTTGCAATCTTCCTTGTGTCGATCCTTGTGCTAGATAGCTACAGCCTTGTGTTGATCCTTGACCTCCATGATTCAATTTGTACTAGATAGCAACAACCTTGTTTTCTTATGTACTTCCAACTTGATCTAGCAGCCAACAGATTTACAGTCTTATAATCTATTTCAACTTCAATTACTCGATGCTGAAATTAATTTTTATCTCATATGCTACAAATTGACACAGCATAGATGCTGCTTTTTATTCTTTCATAATCATAACAAACAAGATAGCCCGCGGCTAACTTTGTTGGTGCTAACAACATAGATTTATTTACCTCACATAAACGAATGCTGGTTCAACTAACTGAAAATGGGAATTTCATGCGTTTTAGTCAGGTGCCGATCACCAGTGGGGGCAATGGTTCAGTTCATCACCAATGGGGGCTATTTACTTCAGAAGTCTGTGATTTGTGTTGAAGAATAATGAGAAGTTTCTTCATCTGCTTGCAACCGCCGCTCTGCTCTGGCAATATCACCGCCTTCCTCCTGGATCTCAGTAATTTGTGTCAAGAACAATTTGAATATTTTCTTGATGATTTTCGTAATAGACATGTTGAGGATGTACTGTTTGTTGCAGGGCGGGTTAGCCTACGCATTCTTGTAATTTGTACTGCCATTCAGTCTTTTGTACTGCCTCCATACTGTGGGGTTGGCTACCTCCATGGGTTGGAAATGGATTAATCGTTTGGTTTGACACCACAATAGTGTGGTGGGCTGTGTTTCAGAAGTTGATGAGTGCACTGGATTGATACAGGAAATGAGGTTAATTTTTGGTGGGCTGGTGTGTGGTTTTCACCCCATTCCCAGATTCAGTTATTGGATATATAGCAGGCAGGTACACCAAGTTGGTGGCGGCTGATGGAACCGAGATCTAGCTTGCTCTCCCTCTTTTGTTTTTTTTTGTAGCAGCCGTGGTTTATTTGCCTGTATGCTTATATAGCTGCTGGAATTAATTACATGTACTACTGAACCTGCTGACGTGATGATGGTTTGGGGTTTCATTTCTATCATTCTGTGAAATGGAGGGTCCCTGATAATTATGGCACTTGTAGGTTATTCTGCCGTTTCTTGTGCATGCAGTGCAATTATTCAAATGAAGTTTCATTTCATTTAGCAGCTGTTGCTCTTAATTTCTCTGGATAATTGTGAACAGCAAGCCAGTCAGCTTGGTGGGTTTCAGGTTCTCAAGCTGAATGTACTGCATGATGCATGTGCTCTTCTCCAGTTCGCTCTATGCAAGAAGAGCAGAGCAGCAGATCAGAGGAAGAAGCAGCAACTAATGGAGGCATTTGGGCAGAATTGCACTCCCAGCCCAGCTGGGCCCAGTTTGCGCAAGTGAACCATACAACATGGACAGCTGTTATATCGAGCCAAATGTGCAGGTAATGTATAGTTCGATTGCTCTGTTCAATATAAGTAACCTCCTATCTATCATTGATCCCATCATTGTTTCATTTGTATGGTAGAGCTAGCTGAATCTGAATATATTTCTTCCTGGTGTTTAGTTTAACTTGGCAGGTTCAGTGGGACGATGAACATGAAGAGGACAGAGTGGATGATTATGAAGAGGAGTAGGCCCTAACTCGATGAGGAAGGACTAATAACGGAGGCAAGATGCAAGGATATGTATGTCCCCTCTTCTGGTACTTCTCTACTAGCTTTTCCCTCTTGTGTATTGCTACCTAGCTTTTTCTGTACCAGAACGTTGTTATCTCCATGGTGAATTGTGATTTTTATCTTTCCATAAGAATTGGGATTTTAATCGGTTAAGGGCCAAAATGGTTAGTAATGTTGTCACGAATTTTAATTGCTCATCAGACCTTAGCAATCAAGTGATGCTATATATATATATATATACTATATATATTATATATATATTATATATATATATATATTATATGTAATCCTATCATCACCCAGGTGCAGAATAATTTATTCTTCACCCGAGGTAATCTTACGATCGCTTCATAAATAAATTACGTTTGGAATACAAATAGTTACATTCATATTGATTCACTACGTAAAATTTGGTATAATAAAACAAAAAAAATAGGTCATAAGACCAGAAATATCGCATTTTATGTATGTTTTACACTATGTTTTTACGTTCGTAATTTTACGTAACATAAAATATTTTTTACGGCAAGTACATATTTTCTTACGTTGCCTTTTTACGTATGAAATAAGGTAAAATTTACGAAACCTAAAAATACGGTGCATTGACCTCAGAATAGAGAGGGGGTGAAGAATAACTATTCCTCACCCAGAGTGACGAATAGCGCGATCCTATATATATATATATATATATAATCAGATTTCAGAATACATTCAGCAATGTGCAGTATGGTTGTAGGCATTTCTTGGATAATGAACGAACAGTACTTGATACGGGGCTAACCCGGTGTAGGTCGATCTTTCACGATTGGAGTGGATTCCCTCGAAGAACACGGGGAAGAACGAAGAGAAATCACAAGGGGAAACACTCAAGAACAAGTCCAATCACACATCCACTAGACAATCAAACACACAAGATCCACAAGGTACATGAACAACAAAGGGAAAGATACAAGGTAAAGTTCATCTTCAAGAGGAGGTCTTGATGTCTTCCCGTTAGGGGTCTTGAATCCCGTAGGATCTTCTCACATGCTCACATGGAGGTCCTGAACTCCATGGGAGTGGTGGTCTCTCTCTCTCAAGAGTAGAGGTAGGTAGGAGCAAAGCTCACATACAAATGAGCTATCACTTTGCTAACCCTAGCTAGAGGAAGGGGAAAGAGTATATATAGTCTAAGGGGGCGAAGGGGTACACGGGCCTCGGCCCAACACGCGGTGCACACACAGGCAGCGGACGTCCGCTGGGTACCGGACGTCCGGTCGTTCGTGGGCGTCCGGACGTCCGGTAGTCGCCGGACTTTCGCTATTTTGGCTCGGCTGCGGTGGCACCGGACGTCCGGAGACGGCCGGTCGTCCGGTCGCCGGTCGTCCGGTCTCGGACGGACATCCGGCCGCTGTAGCGTTCGTCGGTTGGAGTTCTTCTGGCCGTCTGGGATGCGTCAGGTACCGGATGTCCGGTGGTGTCCGGACGTCCGGTGGCTGTAGCTTGTAGCAGCTTCGTTTCTTCCGTCTTCGCTTCCACGCTTCCCTCGCGGATGGTGTAGTTGTACAATTGCGCTCGTACTCCTCCTCGTCGTCCGTAGTGTTCCGACAATATCTATGCATGCACACGAGTGGAGTGTCAAGTAGTATACCATCCTCGAATGGGTCAAGTGAGCACGTGTAAAGGAGATGATTCACCTTTGTGTATGTGAAGTAGAGGTCACGTGTGTCACTTGCCGAACAGACTCTTGACATGGTGATGTTCGTAGGATGCTCCGCATCAGTACTGAAGTGTGAAGTGTAGGAGATATGCCCTAGAGGCAATAATAAATGTTATTATTTATCTCCATGTTCATAATTATGTTTATGTTCCATGCTATAACTGCAATGATTCTCGAGTCTACAAATAAAACGAGGCTTGGAGGGAAACTCAAGTGCACGTGTGGGATAATAAACGGTAAAATGTATTCCTAGTCTAGCCTCTAAGACTAGCTCAAGTGTTGCATGATGGTTCTGTTTTCCTGATCATGGGCATGATTATGCCAGCAACTTTGAGGGCACAGTGTTAGAGGAACATTTGTGTTGAATCGACCCGAATTGATGTTATGCTATGAGATACGTTCGTCTCAAGTTTATGGTTAATAACACAGAGATGGTTAATGTTTGCATGATTCCTCAGACCATGAGAGTATCGAGTTTCTTCATGCTTGATTCATGAACTTTGGGGTTTGTTAAACGTCATCCGTAACTAGATGGCTATTACGGCGGCTTACGGGTTCATGGAAAGTATGTCAAGTAACTTGATAGCTCAAGATTGGGATTTGCTCCTCCGACGATGGAGAGATATCTTTGGGCCCTCTCGGTGTTACGGTATCCATCATCGTCTGGCCATACACAGGGTGATTTGATCACAGTGATGCCGGAACACGGGAACGAGAAAAGAGAACAATACCGGTAACGAGGTAACTGGCTTAGTGGAAAAGTTGTTGATCCACGGGAATGCCAACATGTCTTACCTCGGGTATTTGTAACATATCGCGAAGCAACAGGAATAGCACACAGCAATTGGAGGTTCACTCGAATATTCATTCGTGTGGGTATAGGGGTCAATATGGGTGTCCACGGCTCCGATGTTGATCATTGATCGGAAGGAGTTCCATGTCATGTCTATACTTCACCGAACCTATAAGGTCACACGCTTAAGGGTCATCTATCTACTGAATACTAGACAAGGAGTCCGAAAGAAAGTCAACGGAAAAGTTCCGGAGAGAACACCGAAAAAGTTTCGGTAAAACCGAAAAGTTGTTTCGGATAAAACCATTGATCCAAAAAGGTTTCGCCAAGCACCGAGAATGTTTTGGAGGTTGCCAGATTGGTCTGGTAATTTCTGGAATTTTTTCGGAGATAAAACCGAAAAAAAGTTTCGGAGCTGCCGGAGTTGTTTACCAGGTAAACAAAGATGGTTTTAAATTAAACCACCATACTGGAAATGTTCCAGAGCGCGTCCAGATAATTTTAGAGGGTGTCGGAAATGTTCTGGTACCTTTCGGAATTTTTCAGAAGTAATAGTCGCGGAAAACATCTTGTCCCAGCGTGAGGGGACAAGATCCCACGTAACGTGGGGGCTATTTTGGGCTGTTTTTTGGGGCACCCCTTTAGGGGACAGCCCCCTTGTGGCTGGACAAAGTGTTGGGGGGCCCCCCCCATGGTGGGGGGCAGCCCCCACAAATGGTGGAGAGTGTTGGGAGGATGGTGGGGCCCCATGGGGGAACATCATGGACAAGGGAACATGTTTTTCCCTTGTTTGGTGGGAACATGTTCTCCTTGTTTTGTGGGAACATGTCTTCCCCATGTTTAGTGGGCTGAAATTTCAGCCCCCTCCACCCCTTCCACCACTATATAAGGAGGAGAGGTGCTCTCCAACTCCACTCCAACTCTCTCACACATGGCATGCATGATCTGCCTTTCTTCTCTCCCTCCCACGAAATAGTTTCGTAGTGTCGAAAGGCTGTCTGGGTTCCGGTGGGAACTAGTTCTGGACGGCGAAGCCTTGCCGGATAGATGACACCGTATGTGTGCAACCCCGTAGAGATGTCGTAGTTTCGTCCTTTTTGCCCAAGGGGTTGTTCGAGTGTCCTCCCGAAGGGCTGTCCGGGTAACCGTCCGAGTTTCGAGGGTCCTCCCGAAGGGCTGTCCGTGAAACTGTTCGAGGGACTGTCCGACCGCCTCCCGGAGGGCTGTCCGAGGGGCAGATGAGGGAGTACATCCTCGCGGTTGGGAGGTTGTAAAATCCTAGCTGCGGGGATCTGCACCGACGATCGTCATCGACTCTACTTCCGCTGCGCTATGAGTCGGTAATGAAAATGATCAAACCTTGTATGCAGTCTCCATAGTAGTCCTGGGCTGGTGCGTAGGTCAGAAATTTTTTATTTTCTGCTGCGTTACCCTACAGTGGCATCATGAGCCGTGCTATGCGTAGATGCAAGTTGCGATCTAGAATACATGAGATGTATGGGTGTTGCACAATATAATTAGGTAGTAGATGAGTTCTATTACTGCAAATTATTTGTGCGGGTAGCAGATGAAATCTGTTACCCGATGTTCTTGTTGCTTCCCTGGAATTTGCATATTTCTGATCTTGATAACGGCATGGTGGAGTTTCAATGTTCTGGCAATCCACGATCCTGATTGATCAACGAAGTGCTAACAGTTCATTGAATTCCACCGTAGTTAAAAAGAAAGATGAAATTTCGCAGACGAAAGGGCAATGCAGATATGATCTGCACGGGGGTCATGCGTATGACGAAGTTCAGTATGGGGCTCGAGATTTTATTATCTCGTGTTTCATACACCCCGCATTGTTAATCTAGCGACTTGGATTATCATACTTGATGATGGACGTTGGTAGCTTCGGTTTGTTTCGAAACCTTAGAAGCCACGAAAAACAAGTTTTTGCATGGACCGATTAGAGGCGTCTAACTTGGTTTTGCAGGATGGTTTGCATGTGCATGTGATGTGGTATAGCAGTGCTCATATTAATTTGATTTGTATGAGAGGACTATATAATGTAAATTGATTAACATGACCTGCGTGTCATGATTCGGCATGATGGCTGGAGCCATATGATTGCACTTTAAATGACCTGCGTGTCAACCTTGTGTAATGCACTTACTTTATTAGCTATAGAGATAGCAATATTATCTGGTGCATCGACAAGGTGGTGGCAATCTTCGCGAAGGTGAACACCGACGCGAATGTCGAAGACGAAGAAATACAAGACTTCTCCGTCAGAAAGGGCTATACCATATCATGCTATTATGAATTGCCTGAGATGTTTATCCCTTATGATGCACCCTTCTTGATTGCGCAGTAGTCGCTTTTTATTAGGGTGATCTCTCACAAAAATTGTAGGGTAACGCAGCAGAAAACAAAAATTTTCCGCCCTACGCACCAGCCCAGGACCACTATGGAGACTGCATACAAGGTTTGATCATTTTCGTTACCGACTCGTAGCGCAGCGGAAGTAGAGTCGATGACGATCGTCGGTGCAGATCCCCGCAGCTAGGATTTACAACCTCCCAACCGCGAGGATGTATACCCTCGTCTTCCCCACGGACAGCCCTCCGGGAGGCGGTCGAACAGTCCCCCAGATGGTGTCGCGGACAGCCCTTCGGGAGGACCTTCGAAACTCGAGACAGCCCTTCGGGAGGACTCATAGAACTCGGACCGTCACTTGGACAGCCCTTCGGGAGGCACTCACGAACAGCCCCACGGGCACTAAGATCGAAACTACGACCCCTCTACAGAGTTGCACACATACGGTGTCATCTATCCGGCAGGGCTTCGCCGTCCAGAACTAGTTCCCACCGGAACCCAGACAGCCTTTCGGCTCTACGAAACTCTTTTCGTGGGAGGGAGAGAGAAGCCAGATAATTGCATGGCATGAGTATGAGAGCAAGGGGATGAAGGAGATGGCAGCCCCAACTCCTCCTTTTATAGGCCAAGGCAAGGGGTCGGGTGGGATGTTGAAATACCAAAATACCCAAGCTTCATGTCACACATGAAAGGGCATAATGGTAACACAAGGGGGGCACCAAGGGGACACCACCATGGCAGCCCTTGGGCCGGCCCACACCTTGTCTCCCCCCATGGGGGGCCCCCCCCAACAAGCCACCAACATGTCTCCATGAAACATGCATGCTCCCTAGACAAAAAGCCACCAAACATGCAACCCCCGATTCGTGGGATCTTGTCCCCTCGCGCTGGGACAAGATGTTTTCCGCGAAACATTTTTCTGAAAAATTCCAGAAGGTCCCAGAACATTTCTAGCACCCTCTAAAATTATTCTGGGCATGATCCGAAACATTTTCGGTGCGGTGGTTTTTATCAGCGGAAAACATCAATAGCAGTTACGGCAGTTTCGGAACATTTCCGGTTTTCTCTCTGAAAATTCCCAGAAGTTCCCAGACCAATTCTGACATCCTCTGAAAATTTCCATGCGATGCCGAAACCCTATTTGACCTAATAATATATTCCGAAACACCTTTTCGGTTTTACCGAAACTCTTTCGGTGTTCTCTCTCTCTGGAACTCTTCCGTTGTCTCCGAAACATTTTCGGTGACTTTCTCTCAGACTCCCTGTCTAGTATTCAGCAGATAGATGACCCTTAAGCGTGTGACCCTATAGGTTCGGTGAAGTATAGACATGACCGGAACACTTTTCGATCAATGATCAACATCGGAGCCGTGGACACCCATATTGACCCCTATACCCACACGAATGAATATTCGAGTGAACCTCCAGTTGCCGTGTGCTATTCCTGTTGCTTCGCGATATGTTACAAATACCCAAGGTGAGACATGTTGGCATTCCTGTGGATCAACAACTTGTCCATTAAGCCAGTTACCTCGTTACCGGTATTGTTCTCTTTTCTCGTTACCGTGTTCCAGCATCCCCGTGATCAAATCACAAAGTGTCTGGCCAGACGATGATGGATACCGTAACACCGAGAGGGCCCAGAGATATCTCTCCATCGTCGGAGGAGCAAATCCCAATCTTGAGCTATCAAGTTACTTGACATACTTTTCCATGAACCCGTAAGCCGCCGTAATAGCCACCCATTTACGGATGACGTTTAACAAACCCCAAAGTTCATGAAGCAAGCATGAAGAAACTCGACACTCTCATGGTCTAAGGAATCATGCAAACGTTAACTATCTCTGTGTTATTAACCATTAACTCATGACGAATGTATCTCATAGCATAACATCAATTCGGGTCGATTCAACACAAATGTTCTTCTAACATTGTGCCCTCAAAGTTGCTGGCATAGACATGCCCATGATCAGGAAAACAGGACCATCATGCAACACTTGAGCTAGTCTTAGAGGCTAGACTTAGGAATACATTTTTCCGTTTATTATTCCACACGTGCATATGAGTCTTCCTCCAAGCCTCGTGGTTATTGTAGACTCGAGAACCATAGCAGTTATAGCATGGAACATAAACCTAATTATGAGCATGGAGATAAATAATAACATTTATTATTGCCTCTAGGGCATATCTCCTACAGACTCCCACTTGCATTAGAGTCAATAATCTAGTTAATGCTAATGCACTTCACACCTGTGGCATACCGGTGTAAATATGCTTCGCTTGTGGTATAGCCTGATGTCCAACGGATCTGACGATTTCAGCTCTGTGTGTATCTTTGCATATCCTCGCATTTTCACGCTTTCACAAAATTCATATTTTGTGTGGACTTGGTTTTGTATGTATGTGAATCACAGGTCGAACCTGGATTCCTCAGACTGAGTTATGGAGCAACTACCTGCAGTAGTGTCCCATTGACAAAAGCCATCTTGGAACCATACTAAGTTCATGAATGAACTATATGATTCAACATCTTCTTTGTCGCTTTTAAAAGCGGCAACATACTTCGCCTCTGTTATAGAATTCGCCACAGTAACTTGTTTGGAACAATTTCCAACTACCGTGCCACCATATTGTGTGTTACACAAAAACCCTCAATTTAAATCGAAAATCGCTTGGAGCATGGATGAAGACTGTATCGATGTAACCTTTTACAACGAACTCTTCATGATCTCCGCTTGCGAGAAAACATGTCATTAGAGCTACTCTTGCACTCAATGACACTTTTCACTGTTGTCCTATGATCAGTACTTTTGATCACTTTGGTATGTATACTCGCAACACCTTGGGAGTATCGGACATATCTGGTTGTTTCACATACCATGGAATACATGATTAATCCAAACACAAAGGTGTGTGGAATCTCCATCATGTATTTTGCTCATCAGTGTTTTAGGGACACCGAGTCTTGCAAAAACTCTTTCCATGTGACTTTGGCAAGAACCACTCCTTGGCGTTTTAAATGCTAAAAAGTTTTAGCATCTTGTCAATATGTATCTTTGCTCAGCCCCATTAGGTAAATCTATCTCCATAGATTATCATGCCTAATATAAAGGCGATTTAGCCCAAGCACTTCATCGAAAAACTATTTTCAAATGAAGTCCTAATTCATGTCAAGAAATTTATTTCCAATTAACAATGTGTCAAGCACACAACGTTTTTAGAAATATTATTATGCTCCCACTTACTTTCTTCAATCACAAGCATCTTCGTTACCCATTGATGAAGTCAAAAACCCTTTTGACCATTTCATCAAATCACGAAGATTCCAACTCCACTTTGCTCTCTTCTGTCCATTGCTGGAACTCTGAAGTTTGCATACTTACTAGCGTCCTCTGGAATGACAAAATACCTTGGACTGTAAAACATGCAAGTCCTTGGTTTCATTTCCATCATATGGAAATCCTATTGTCATCCATGTTTCATATCTCATGACTGAAATATGTATTAATTGCTAGTTCAACCCAAACCGACTTTAAGCATCGCTACGGTGAAACAACCTCATCGTAGTCAACTCCTTGAACTTGTTATTGCAACAAGTCGAGCTTTATGGATAAAACATTTTTATCCGTATCAGTTTTAAGTTCCATAAAATTCGTTAGACTCTAAGTCTTCCGAAAGGTGTATCAAGATTTTAATCTTGAAACATTTATATGGAAACTATCTCGGATTGTATTGGCATTTAGCCAATTCCGGAGTCAGGGCCCATCAACGCTTGCTTGTGTATCGTAGGTATACTGTTGTCTAACAACAATATCTCGTCTGCGCACCTGAGAGGTTTGCACGAGCCTTGCCTACGTGGTTCAGCTACAAGTTCGACCGAAGTCCATACATTTTATTGTAGAGACTTCCGTATCAGTCGCAGTAGGAAACCTGGAATTACTTCCAAGGTCTCTTTCCTTTGATCTGATGACGAAGATACTGTTTATCTTGTCGAGTTGCACTATTCTCCCACTCTCCTTTTTGAAAGAACCATTTTCTTCAAAAAGCATACCGTTCTTTGTGGCAAACTTATTTGCCTCGGTATAGTGAGGGAGGAATACCCAATGACTTGGGATAACCTACAAAGTAGCACTTGTCTGATTTGGAATAGGTTTGTAACCTTTTACACAAGCCCCATATTCCAAATGTTAAGAAAAGATATAACATGGTTGGGCGTACCATACCATGGTGTCATTTCAACATACCCGATGGAGCTCTTTTCAGTGTAAAAGCCGCAGTCTCTAAAGCATCACTCTTTAAAAGGGATAATGGCAAATTTATTTATGTCATCTTTGATCTTACCATGTCATAAATGGTTCGATTACATCTTCACGGACTTTTCACTCACAGTGGTGTTCCGGGAGGTGTAAGTTATGAAACTCTTTTCAAAACTCATCAGACATTCGCTAAACTTGTAACTCAATTATTCCTTTCTGCAATTGAATTGTAGAAACAGAATTTTCTTGTTACAATAACTTCTACTTCATTTTTGAAAACCTTTCGAATAAATTCAAAAGATCCAGACTTACGTCTCATCAAGTAAATATCCACATATCTACTTGAGTCATTTCTGAAGATAGATAAATCCACTACTAACAACATTTATCGGACTACATACATCAAATGTATGATCACCGATAAGTTTGTTGTCCGTTCCTTATGGCCTGTGAACGGTATTTCAGTCACTTCACTTTTCGGAGGAAAGTTGCAAGTGTCAGATGATTCAAAATCAAAGGACTTCAAAAAATCCATCATAATGGAATTTATCCATGCGGGTTTCTCCAATGTGACCAAATGTAGTGCCACATTTGTGTGGTATTCTCTTAGTCTTACGACATTTAGCGTCAGTGTTACGGATGTATCATATTACCATCAATATTCATAACATACGTCCCATTTTAGATGGAAGCATGGCCCTTCATGTTATTCATAATACTGAACAACAATTGTTGTTTTTATGAACAACTCTTTTGCAACAAACATTGTGCAATGGCTAGAGTGTATGAAACTCTAAAATGAATTATGAAAGTAAACCCAGAGGTAATGTATTTTTATCAATATTCATAACATACATCTCATTCATAATGAAAGTATGGCCCTTATGTTATTCATAACATCGAACATAAAAAGTTCTCTTATGAACAACCTTCTTGCAAGATACCTTATGCATAGGGCTAGAGTGTAAAACTCTAAAATGAATTAAGAAAGTAAATACAGACGGTAATACACCGATGGAAGGTATAGTGACATTTACTATGTTCCCTGTGTATACCTAAACCTCATTCCTGGCAAGTCTTTCAGGTCATAGTAGTTCTTACATCGAGTTGCAACAGAAAGCAATCGAGCGGGTATCTTTGTGATTAACTCACAATACCCAAGAATCAGTGATTACCAATTTAATCATAATTCCCAAGAACTATATCTTTGACAAGCCTTCTATACATCAAAAACTTGTATGACATTCATACATGAGCTGGATATTCCAGTCTTCTTTCTTATTGCCTTTATACTTCTAACAGTTTAACTTTTAGTATTTCTCCTACTCTCAGAAGAAGCACCCAACTTAAGAGTGGCGTTTAGCCCTGGACTTCCTAGGCGTGAAAGTTTCACTAACACCCTTCGGACACTTCCTTTCTCTTTAAGTTGTTGTTTTATTCACCTTTCATCATATGAGAGGCGTTCTCCTGGATCCCTCTCTTATCAGTCTAATGCATAGTAAACTCCTTTACTAATAGTTTGCAAACAAACACTGCTTTGGATATCTCATATCTTTTAGCCTTTGTTTGTCCCTGAAAATGATTTTCAGATTCCATGAATATCACATAACTATCCAAACTTTCGAAGTTCGGGTCTCATGGAAGCAAACATATTGCACTTGACTGAAATGGAATTCTAGCTTTTGGATCGAAGGACGAGAGTCACATGATCCATAGCATAAGCGAGAGAATACCGAAAGTATGCGATAGGACAAAGTCCTTCTCGGCACTCTAGAGGGCAATCCTCACATTACGTTACCAACCATAAAGTTATAACCAGATATTAAACAACTATTCAATTTTAATAGGGAAGGTGGAAATGCGAGCCATTATTCTACAACTATTATGCATAACCACACTTAGACAGTGTTCATAATTAATTGCACTGAGAATTAAACAAGTTAATTCAACAGTGCGCTCCCACTCAAATCAATATCTCTCATAATTGATCGTGAGTGATTCAAGATCCGCATTTCCATTCAACGCCATTGTTCGAGATGAACACTGATGGCGCCAACTTCAATCGGTAGGCAAACTTGCCGATCACATCTCTATGTGACTCTTGTTCATCTTTCGATGCGTGTGTTCCGAGCTCAGGACGATCCTGCCATGAACGTCAAGACAACCAAGTGATCTTGCTGCGAGGTCTGACCTCACCCGCCTCACACCCGTACAATCGTTCGTACCCAGGTAGATCCTGGCGCACCCCGAAAGTAAAGGTGCCGTGACGGTGCTACACTTGGGTGAACACTAACTACTTGATATTTTTGTGAGAGATCACCCTAATAAAAAGCGACTACCACGCAATCAAGAAGGGTGCATCATAAGGGATAAACATCTCAGGCAATTCATAATAGCATGATATGGTATAGCCCTTTCCGACGGAGAAGTCTTGTATTTCTTCATCTTCGGCATTCGCATCGGTGTTCACCTTCGCGAAGATTGCCACCACCTTGTCGATGCACTAGATAATATTGCTATCTCTATAGCTAATGAAATAAGTGCATTACATAAGGTTGACACGCAGGTCATTAAAGTGCAATCATATGGCTCCAGCCATCATGCCGAATCATGACACGCAGGTCATGTTAATCAATTTACATCATATAGTCATCTCATACATAATCAAATTATTATGAGCACTGCTATACCACATCATATGCACATGCAAACCCTCCTGCAAAACCAAGTCAGACGTCTCTAATCGGTTCATGGAAAAACTTGTTTTACGTGGCTTCTAAGGTTTCGAAACAAACCGAAGCTACCAATGTCCATCATCAAGTATGATAATTCAAGTCGCTAGATTAACTTTCCAGGGTGTATGAAAACCGAGATAATAAAATCTCGAGCCCCATACTAAACTTCGTCATACGCATGACCCCCGTGCAGATCATATCTGCATTGCCCTTTTGTTTGCGAAATTTCATCTTTCTTTTTAACTACGGTGGAATTCAATGAACTGTTAGCACTTCGTTGATCAATCAGGATCGCGGATTGCCAGAACAATGAAACTCCACCATACTGTTATCAAGATCAGAAATATGCAAATTCCAGGGAAGCAACAAGAACATCGGGTAACAGATTTCATCTGCTACCCGCACAAATAATTTTCAGTAATAGAACTCATCTACTACCTAATTATATTGTGCAACACCCATACATCTCATGTATTCTAGATAGCAACCTGCATCTACGCATAGCACGGCTCATGATGCCACTGTAGGGTAACGCAGCAGAAAACAAAAATTTTCCGCCCTACGCACCAGCCCAGGACCACTATGGAGACTGCATACAAGGTTTGATCATTTTCGTTACCGACTCGTAGCGCAGCGGAAGTAGAGTCGATGACGATCGTCGGTGCAGATCCCCGCAGCTAGGATTTACAACCTCCCAACCGCGAGGATGTATACCCTCGTCTTCCCCACGGACAGCCCTCCGGGAGGCGGTCGAACAGTCCCCCGGATGGTGTCGCGGACAGCCCTTCGGGAGGACCTTCGAAACATGAACGGTCACTCGGACAGCCCTTCGGGAGGACTCATAGAACTCGGACCGTCACTTGGACAGCCCTTCAGGAGGCACTCACGAACAGCCCCACGGGCACTAAGATCAAAACTACGACCTCTCTACAGAGTTGCACACATACGGTGTCATCTATCCGGCAGGGCTTCGCCGTCCAGAACTAGTTCCCACCGGAACCCAGACAGCCTTTCGGCTCTACGAAACTCTTTTCGTGGGAGGGAGAGAGAAGCCAGATAATTGCATGGCATGAGTATGAGAGCAAGGGGATGAAGGAGATGGCAGCCCCAACTCCTCCTTTTATAGGCCAAGGCAAGGGGTTGGGTGGGATGTTGAAATACCAAAATACCCAAGCTTCATGTCACACATGAAAGGGCATAATGGTAACACAAGGGGGGCACCAAGGGGACACCACCATGGCAGCCCTTGGGCCGGCCCACACCTTGTCTCCCCCCATGGGGGCCCCCCCCCAACAAGCCACCAACATGTCTCCATGAAACATGCATGCTCCCTAGACAAAAAGCCACCAAACATGCAACCCCCGATTCGTGGGATCTTGTCCCCTCGCGCTGGGACAAGATGTTTTCCGCGAAACATTTTTCTGAAAAATTCCAGAAGGTCCCAGAACATTTCTAGCACCCTCTAAAATTATTCTGGGCATGATCCGAAACATTTTCGGTGCGGTGGTTTTTATCAGTGGAAAACATCAACAGCGGTTACGGCAGTTTCGGAACATTTCCGGTTTTTTCTCCCTGAAAATTCCCAGAAGATCCCAGACCAATTCTGACATCCTCTGAAAATTTCCATGCGATGCCGAAACCCTATTTGACCTAATAATATATTCCGAAACACCTTTTCGGTTTTACCGAAACTCTTTCGGTGTTCTCTCTCTCCGGAACTCTTCCGTTGTCTCCGAAACATTTTCGGTGACTTTCTCTCAGACTCCCTGTCTAGTATTCAGCAGATAGATGACCCTTAAGCGTGTGACCCTATAGGTTCGGTGAAGTATAGACATGACCGGAACACTTTCCGATCAATGATCAACATCGGAGCCGTGGACACCCATATTGACCCCTATACCCACACGAATGAATATTCGAGTGAACCTCCAGTTGCCATGTGCTATTCCTGTTGCTTCGCGATATGTTACAAATACCCAAGGTGAGACATGTTGGCATTCCCGTGGATCAACAACTTGTCCATTAAGCCAGTTACCTCGTTACCGGTATTGTTCTCTTTTCTCGTTACCGTGTTCCAGCATCCCCGTGATCAAATCACAAAGTTTCTGGCCAGACGATGATGGATACCGTAACACCGAGAGGGCCCAGAGATATCTCTCCATCGTCGGAGGAGCAAATCCCAATCTTGAGCTATCAAGTTACTTGACATACTTTTCCATGAACCCGTAAGCCGCCGTAATAGCCACCCATTTACGGATGACGTTTAACAAACCCCAAAGTTCATGAAGCAAGCATGAAGAAACTCGACACTCTCATGGTCTAAGGAATCATGCAAACGTTAACTATCTCTGTGTTATTAACCATTAACTCATGACGAATGTATCTCATAGCATAACATCAATTCGGGTCGATTCAACACAAATGTTCTTCTAACATTGTGCCCTCAAAGTTGCTGGCATAGACATGCCCATGATCAGGAAAACAGGACCATCATGCAACACTTGAGCTAGTCTTAGAGGCTAGACTTAGGAATACATTTTTCCGTTTATTATTCCACACGTGCATATGAGTCTTCCTCCAAGCCTCGTGGTTATTGTAGACTCGAGAACCATAGCAGTTATAGCATGGAACATAAACCTAATTATGAGCATGGAGATAAATAATAACATTTATTATTGCCTCTAGGGCATATCTCCTACAAAAATATTAAGTAGTTAGTGTTCTCCCAAGTGTAGCACCGTCACGGCACCTAACTTTTCGGGGTATCACATGGATGCATGGGTACGAACGATTAGGGATGTGTGAGGCGGGTGAGTTGAGACCTCGCAGCGAGATCACTTGGTTGTCTTGACGTTCAGGCATGAGAGTCATGAGCTCGGAACACAAGCATCGAAAGATGGACAAGAGTCACATAGAGATGTGATTGGCAAGTTGGCCTACCGATTGCAATTCTCGTCACTTGAGATGGATGCATCCTTGGCATTGAATTTTAATATGGATCTTGAATCACTCACAATCAATTATGAGAGATATTGATTTGAGTGGGAGCGCACTTTAGAATTAACTTGTTTAATTCTCGGTGCAATTAATTTTGAACACTATCTAAGTGTGTTTTGCATAATACTTGTAGAATAATGGCTCGCGTTTCCACCTTCCCTATTAAAATTGAATAGCTGTTAAATATCTAGTTAAAACTTTACGGTTGGTAACGTAATGTGAGGATTGTCCTCAAGAGTGCCAAGAAGGATTTTGTCCTATCGCATACTTTCGGTATCCTCCCACAAATGCTATGGATGATGAGACTCTCGTCCTTCGATCCAAAAGCTAGAATTCTGTTACGGTCAAAGTGCAAAATGATTGCTTCCATGAGACCCGAACTTCGAAAGTTTGGATAGTTATGTGATATTCATGGAATCTGAAAATCATTTTCAGAGACAGACAAAGGCTGAAAGATATGAGATATCCAAAGCAGTGTTTGTTTGCAAACTATTAGTAAAGGAGTTTACTATGCATTAGACTGATAAAAGAGGGATCCAGGAGAACGCTTGTCATATGATGAAAGGTGAATAAAACAACAACTTAAAGAGAAAGAAAGTGTCCGAAGGGTGTTAGTGAAACTTTCACACCTAGGAAGTCCGGGGCTAACGCCACTCTTAAGTTGGGTGCTTCTTCTGGAAGTAGGAGAAATACTAAAAGTTAAACTGTTAGAAGTATAAAGGCAATAAGAAAGAAGACTGGAATATCCAGCTCATGTATGAATGTCATACAAGTTTTTGATGTATAGAAGGCTGGTCAAAGATATAGTTCTTGGGAATTATGATTAAATTGTCAATCACTGATTCTTGGGTATTGTGAGTTAATCACAAAAATACCCACTCGATTGCATTCTGTTGCAACTCGATGAAAGAACTACTATGGCCTGAAAGACTAGCCAGGAATGAGGTTTAGGTATACACAGGGAACATAGTAAATGTTACTATACCTTCCATCGGTGTATTACCGTCTGTATTTATTTTCATAATTCATTTAGAGTTTTACAAACTCTAGCCCATTGCATAAGGTACCTTGCAAGAAGGTTGTTCATAAGAGAACTTTTGATGTTCGGTGTTATGAATAAAGGGCCATACTTTCAGTATGAATGAGATGTATGTTATGAATTTTGATAATAATACATTACCTCTGGGTTTACTTTCATGATTCATTTTAGAGTTTCATACACTCTAGCCCATTGCACAATGTTTGTTGCAAAAGAGTTGTTCATAAAAAGAACAATTCTTGTTCAGTATTATGAATAACATAAAGGGCCATGGTTCCATCCAGGATGGGATGTATGTTATGAATATTGATGGTAATATGATACATCCATAACACTGACACTAAATGTCGCAAGACTAACAGAATACCACACACGTGTGGCACTGCATTTGGTCACATTGGAGAAACCCGCATGAAAAATTGCATTATGATGGATTTTGAAGTCGCTTGATTTTGAATCATCTGACACTTGCAATTTTCCTTCGAAAAGTGAAGTGACTGAAATACCGTTCACAGGCCATAAGGAACGAGCAACAAACTTATTGGTGATCATACATTATGATGTGTGTAGTTCAATAAATGTTGTTGCAAGTAGTGGATTTGTCTATCTTCATAAATGACTCAAGTAGATATATGTATATTTACTTGATGAGAGGTAAGTCTGGATCTTTTGAATTCATTCGAAAGGTTTTCAAAAATGAAATAGAAGTTATTGTAACAAGAAAATTATGTTTCTACAATTCGATTGCAGAAAGGAATGTTTGAGTTACAAATTTAGCTAATGTCTGATGAGTTGTGAAAGGGGTTTCATAACTTGCACCTCCCGGAACACCACTGCAAGTGGAAAGTCCGTGAAGATGTAATCGAACCATTAATGACATGGTAAGATGAAAGATGACATAAATAAATTTGCCATTATCCCTTTTAAAGTGATGCTTTAGAGACTGCGGCTTTTTACACTGAAAAGAGCTCCATCTGGTCTGTTGAAATGATGACATGGTATGGTACGCCCAACCATGTTATATCTTTCCTTAACATTTGGAATATGTGGCTTGTGTAAAAGGTTACAAACCTATTCCAAATCAGACAAGTGCTACTTTGTAGGTTATCCCAAGTAATTGGGTATTCCTCCCTCAATATACCGAGACAAATAGGTTTGCCACAAAGAACGGTATGCTTTTTGAAGAAAATGGTTCTTTCAAAAAGGTGAGTGGGAGAACAATGCAACTCGACAAGATAACAGTATCTTCATCATCAGATCAAAGGAAAGAGACCTTGGAAGTAATTCCAGAGTTTCCTACTGCGACTGATACGGAAGTCTCTACAATAAAATGTATGGACTTAAATCGAACTTGCAGCTGAACCACGTAGGCAAGGCTCGTGCAAACCTCTCAGGTGCACAAACGAGATATTGTTGTTAGACAACAGTAACCCTACGATACACAAGGAAGCATTGATGGGCCCTGACTCCGGAATTGGCTAAATGCCAATACAATCCGAGATAGTTTCCATATAAATGTTTCAAGATTAAAATCTTGATACACCTTTCAGAAGACTTACAGTCTAACGAATATTTATGGAACTTAAAACTGATACAGATAGAAATGTTTTATCCATAAAGCTCGACTTGTTGCAATAACAAGTTTAAGGAGTTGACTACGATGAGGTTGTTTCACTGTAGCAATGCTTAAAGTCGGTTCGGGTTGAACTAGCAATTAATACATATTTCAAATCATGAGATATGAAACAAGGATGACAAAAGGATTTCCATCTGATGGAAATGAAACCAAGGACTTGCATGTGTTACAGTCCAAGGTATTTTGTGAGTCCAGAGGATGCTAGTAAGGGTGTAAACTTCAGAGTTCCAGCGATGGACAGAAGAGAGCAAAGTGGAGTTGGAATCTTCGTGTTTTGATGAAATGGTCAAAGGAGTTTGACTTCATCAATGGGTAACGAAGATGCTTGTAATTCAAGAAAGTAAGTGGGAGCCTAATAATATTTCTAAAAACCTTGTGTGCTTGACACATTGTTAATTGGAAATAAAATTCTTGACACGAATTAGGACTTCATTTGAAAATAATTTTTCGATGAAGTGCTTGGGCTAAATAGCCTCAATATTAGGCATGATGATCTATGGAGATAGATTTACCAAATGGGGCTAAGCAATAAATACATATTGACAAGATGCTAAAACTTTTTAGCATTTAAAACGCCAAGGAGTGATTCTTGCCGAAGTCACATGGAAAGAGTTTTTGCAAGACTCGGTGTCCCAAAAACACTGATGAGAAAAATACATGATGGAGATTCCACACACCTTCGTGTTTGAATTAATCATGTATTCCATGGTATGTAAAGCAACCAGATATGTCCAATACTCGTTGCGAGTATAGATACCAAAGTGATCAAATGTACTGATCATGGGACAACAGTGAAAGATGTCATTGAGTACTAGAGTAGTATTGATGACATGTTTTCTCGCAAGCAGAGATTATGAAGTGCTTGTTGTAAGTAATTACATCGATACAGTCGTCATCAATGCTCCATGTGATTTTCGATTTAAATTGAGGGTTTTGTGTAACACACAATGTGGTGGCACAGTTAGTTGGAAAAGGTTTCCAAACAAGTTACTGTGGCAAATTCTATAACAGAGGCGAAGTATGTTGCCGCTTTTGAAGCGACAAAGAAGATGTTGAAGCATATAGTTCATTCATGAACTTAGTATGGTTCCAAGATGACTTTTGTCAATGGGACACTACTGCAGGTAGTTGCTCCATAACTCAGCTGAGGAATCCAGGTTCGACCTGTGATTCACATACATACAAAGCCAAGTCCACGCAAAATATGATTTTTGTGAAAGCGTGAAAACATGAGGATATGCAAAGATACACATGGAGCTGAAGTCGTCAGATCCATTGGACATCAGGCTATACCACAAGCGAAGCATATTTACACCAGTGTGCCACAGGTGTGAAGTGCGTTAGCATTAACTAGATTATTGACTCTAGTGCAAGTGGGAGTCTGTAGGAGATATGCCCTAGAGGCAATAATAAATGTTATTATTTATCTCTATGTTCATAATTATGTTTATGCTCCATGCTATAACTGCAATGATTGTCGAGTCTACAAATAAAACGAGGCTTGGAGGGAAACTCATGTGCACGTGTGGGATAGTAAACGGTAAAATGTATTCCTAGTCTAGCCTCTAAGACTAGCTCAAGTGTTGCATGATGGTTCTGTTTTCCTGATCATGGGCATGACTATGCCAGCAACTTTGAGGGCACAATGTTAGAGGAACATTTGTGTTGAATCGACCCGAATTGATGTTATGCTATGAGATACGTTTGTCACAAGTTTATGGTTAATAACACAGAGATGGTTAATGTTTGCATGATATCTGAGACCATGAGAGTATCGAGTTTCTTCATGCTTGATTCATGAACTTTGGGGTTTGTTAAATGTCATCCGTAACTGGATGGCTATTACGGCGGCTTACGGGTTCATGGAAAGTATGTCAAGTAACTTGATAGCTCAAGATTGGGATTTGCTCCTCCGACGATGGAGAGATATCTCTGGGCCCTCTCGGTGTTACGGTATCCATCATCGTCTGGCCATACACAGGGTGATTTGATCATAGGGATGCCGGAACACGGGAACGAGAAAAGAGAACAATACCGGTAACGAGGTAACTGGCTTAGTGGAAAAGTTGTTGATCCACGGGAATGCCAACATGTCTCACCTCGGGTATTTGTAACATATCGCGAAGCAACAGGAATAGCACACAACATCTGGAGGTTCACTCGAATATTCATTCGTGTGGGTATAGGGGTCAATATGGGTGTCCACGGCTCCGATGTTGATCATTGATCGGAAGGAGTTCCATGTCATGTCTATACTTCACCGAACCTATAGGGTCACACGCTTAAGGGTCATCTATCTGCTGAATACTAGACAAGGAGTCCGAAAGAAAGTCAACGGAAAAGTTTCGGAGAGAACACCGAAAAAGTTTCAGTAAAACCGAAAAGTTGTTTCGGATAAAACCATTGATCCAAAAAGGTTTCGGCAAGCACCGGGAATGTTTTGGAGGTTGCCAAATTGGTCTGGTAATTTCTGGAATTTTTTCGTAGATGAAACCGAAAAAAAGATTCGGAGCTGCCGGAGTTGTTTACCAGGTAAACAAAGATGGTTTTAAATTAAACCACCATACTGGAAATGTTCCAGAGCGCGTCCAGATAATTTTAGAGGGTGTCGGAAATGTTCTGGTACCTTCTGGAATTTTTCAGAAGTAATAGTCGCGGAAAACATCTTGTCCCAGCGTGAGGGGACAAGATCCCACGTAACATGGGGGCTATTTTGGGCTGTTTTTGGGGGCGCCCCTTTACGGGACAGCCCCCTTGTGGCTGGACAAAGTGTTGGGGGCCCCCCCCATAGTGGGTGGCAGCCCCCACAAATGATGGAGAGTGTTAGGAGGAAGGTGGGGCCCCATGGGGGAACACCATGGACGAGGGAACATGTTTTTCCCTTGTTTGGTGGGAACATGTTCTCCTTGTTTTGTGGGAACATGTTTTCCCCATGTTTAGTGGGCTGAAATTTCAGCCCCCTCCACCCCTTCCACCACTATATAAGGAGGAGAAGAGGTGCTCTCGAACTCCACTCCAACTCTCACACACATGGTATGCATGATCTGCCTTTCTTCTCTCCCTCCCACGAAATAGTTTCGTAGTGCCGAAAGGCTGTCTGGGTTCCGGTGGGAACTAGTTCTGGACGACGAAGCCCTGCCGGATAGATGACACCGTATGTGTGCAACCCCGTAGAGAGGTCGTAGTTTCGTCCTTTTTGCCCGAGGGGCTGTTCGAGTGTCCTCCCGAAGGGCTGTCCGGGTAACCGTCCGAGTTTCGAGGGTCCTCCCGAAGGGCTGTCCGTGACACTGTCCGAGGGACTGTCCAACCGCCTCCCGGAGGGCTGTCCGAGGGGCAGATGAGGGAGTACATCCTCGTGGTTGGGAGGTTGTAAAATCCTAGCTGCGGGGATCTGCACCGACGATCGTCATCGACTCTACTTCCGCTGCGCTACGAGTCGGTAATGAAAATGATCAAACCTTGTATGCAGTCTCCATAGTGGTCCTGGGCTGGTGCGTAGGTCGGAATTTTTTTATTTTCTGCTGCGTTACCCTGCATGAAGCTTCAGTATTATTCAACTTTAGCATTCAGCTAGTAATTAAGCATAGAAAAGTTCATATGAAAGTTTTTTTTTTCTTATTTTACATGCAGGCAGCCTCGGCTTCTTGCCCTGGATGCTTAACATCAATCCTAGTGCAGTGATGCGTAGGAACTTTTGTGTCAAGTACATTTTACTCCATTTAGCGAGACTGACAAGAAAACAAGGTTGTAATGTAGAGCACATTTACGCAATGATCAATTTGTAGTGATTCTTTGCTTTACTATTCTACTGTGATTTGCGAGCTGATAACTTGATGATAGACGACGAACCAAACGACCATGTACTAACTGTTCTTTTTCATAAGCCAAATTGGCCGTCATTTAACAACATGCAGAGATTCAGAATCCACATACTGTTCTTTTTCTGAAGAAACTTGTCGATTCTTGTGCAGTGCAATGTCTAATCTTTGCTCTGTGAGAACAAGCCAGGTTATTTATGGTACTGAAAGTGCATGCTCTGTTCTTCAGTTCAGTCCAAGTCGAGTGATGGAGCACTCGCCGCCGCTGACAAAGGGTGGGGGCGTCAGCGCTTGCAGGTGGGTCCCGTACAGGCCGGGACAGCGGCTAGAGCGACCACTGCGATCGATGCTCTGATTGGATCCTTGGACAATGTTATGTGATGTTATTATGACATTGTGATGTATGTATAAGTTGTGAGGCACGCACAATATGATTTTCATCCTTGGACAGACAGACTCATCAACCTCTTAACTTTCAGTTTGTATAACCAACTCAACTGTGCTTCAACAGTTCAACTTCTTCTTACCTTTCAATTCTGTAACGAACCAAACAACTGCATAGATGACTGCGTACTGTCAAGTATGCAGCTTGCTGACTCCTCAATGTAGTCGGTTAATATTATATCCAGTGTGAGTGTGCACCTCCAGCGGTCCGAAAAATTTCTACCTGTCACATACTCCATTGTGTACACCATACATAATGGTCCTACGGTAGAGACGTCATGATTAATTAATTATTTTTTTGTTTACTATTCATCAGGCAACTGGAAAAAAAATTAGTTCAGTCGATTCCTGACAACCTCAACCAGCTGAGGTGGAGACGGGGACGATGCGGCCGGCCGCAACGTCCCCGGCGAGGCCGAGCCGGAAACGACCCAGACACGGGGACAACTCAGCTGGCCACGGTGTCGCCGGCGGAGGGGAGTTCAAGGGTTGACACGTGCGGGTGATAGTAGAGGCGGCGACAGCTTGGCGGAGGAGGCGGCGCGACAACGATGCCGGCCGTGGGTAGTGGGAGCCGGTGGTGGCGCGCAGCACAGGGAACGGCGCGTCAGCGACGCCGTGGAGAAGGAGGAAGACGGCGGCGGCAGAATCGCATGATCTGAATTTTTTTTCAGACGACTGAAGATTAGGCGTTCCCTTATTTTATACGTATTGTTAAGAGAAACTTGGCCTTGTAAATAAGTCTTCAACAAGCATGCATGGTAGAATGAATACGCACGTACAGTGTCTGTTTAAGTTTTGACAGAACAATATCAACTGACGACCTCAATACAGGGCAACTTCAAGCTGTTACCACCTTGCTGCAGTTTGTAGCTTCTTCAACTTCTTCTTGCCTCTCGGTTTGTTGAGGAGGGTAGGCAGTAGTATACTGCTGCTGTTCTAGCAGTTGTACTGCAACAACATAATATATGAATGACTGCCATTAAAGAAGGTGCTCCCATGGGTACATATGCTGTGCTCCCATGCGCTTGGGCTCAACATTTCCTTCCAGCTTCATGACGTGCTACAGTACACTACAAGCATTCTCTTCACCTAAAATAAAATATAAAATAAATAAGACATACATCTTCAGCTAGAACTTTCTTCAGATCTGTGCTGCATGGCATGAAATATGCAAAGAGTAGGTGACAATTTCCCTTTCAGTTCCATGTATGGCTGGCCCCAAGCAAAGACTTCGATCGAGAGGCTTTGTCAAACGCTATCGTTGGCAGCACCAACATGAAGCAAACAAAAAAACAGAGTATCTGGAACGATTACGACACGAATCTTATCCGCAACTAGGGAGGGCACTTTTGACATCTCATTTTCAACTTAGTGGATAAGAAATGTGCAGAGCAAATTCCATGCAAGGTCGCCACATCACACATGCATCTACCGGCCGGCAGGCAGGTAAGATTGCTACTGCAACTGAGAACAGGAAAACGTGACAGGGAGTGAGATCTTGTTTTTTTAGCTCTTTTTTATGTTCTACTACTAAAACTAGATCTGTGACTAATAAGTGAGTGCATGCTTCCACCAATCATGCGTGCCATTCTTGGGAATAAACGATACTGACATGCCCTGTATACGCGAAGCTATGCTGCAGATTCAGGCCATGCGCCTGCCTGCAAAAACTTTTTCTTAATATAAAACTCCTATATAATAGTTTGGTTACTGATCTAAGAGCAGCTTTAATCTTTATTATCGATGCCCAAAACCTAGTTTCCAAAAACCTATCCTCGAAACTTAGTTGCCAAAAAATCCTGGGTATGAGGAGGTTGCTTTCTAACCAATCCCCAAAACTTAAAGTTTTCCTTTGCAATTTCGCACTTCCTTTTACACACATAAACCCTACTTCAACTACTTTTTCATAACATATTAATTCAAATCTTGATGTTTATGACAAACATTTCAACAACACTTCAAACTCCAAGTTTTCAAATTTTTAAATTCAAATTCAAACACACCATATGGTCCAAATGAAGCAAATAGTTCAAATAAACATGATGAAAGCATGATGATACATGAATGATCTATTCTCCAAGGTATTGCCACGTGTGCTCCACAGTGTCATATCTTTGTCGCTCATGAGCTTGCCGGTTTTGGATCTCCCGATGCACTTGAAGAAACGTATGAATTGTAGAAGCATTGCGCAGAGGAGTGACAAGTGTGCTCCATGGTGGTCAAAATAAAGGTTTAGCGGTTGGCCTCTCTCATTCTATCTGATCAAGTTATGCAATATCACACATGATGTCATGATCCTCCATAGCATCTTCTGGTGCCAATACGTAGCAGGTCCACGAACAATGGCAAAGCGGGTTTGCAACACCTCGAAAGCTCTCTCAACATCTTTTCTCGTAGATGCTTGAGCCACGGTAAAGTGAGCTCTTTTGTTGCCTTGAGGGTTTGAAATTGTCTTGACAAATGTGTGTAAAGTGAGCTCTCTTGTTGCCTTGAGGGTTTGAAATTGTGTTGAGAAATGTGGACCATGAGGGGTAGATGCCATTTGCAAGGTAGTAACCCTTATCATACTGGTGGCCATTGACTTCAAAGTTGCACGGTGGAGCATCCTCGGCAATAAGCCTTTCAAAAAATATGAGATCTTTGCAAGACATTGAGTTCATTGTGAGAGCCAGGCATCCCGAAATAACAATGCCAAATCCATAGATCTTCGGAGGCAACAACTTCGAGTATGACGGTTGGATCATGGCAATGCACAGTGAACTGTCAACTCCATGCCGTGGGCAATTCTTTCATCTCCAATGCATGCAATCGATGCTCCCAAGCATCCCAGGGAACCTACTCGTTGCACCACTCTACATAAGCCTTGCCATATCATCTGCATTGGGTGCTCTCAGGTACTGCTCTCTGAAGATCTCTATAACAGCTTTTGTAAATTGCTTCCCACAAATGATGACATGATTTTCTGCAATGCGAACATATTCACCTATAGTCACCTGGGGCTCCATATACCAGCACACGCATTGCCGTGTTACACTTCTACATTGCACTTGAGCTAAGTTGTCTAGTCGCATCTGTAACATCCTAAATTTTTCAAATTTGGAATGTTAATAGAATCATTCATTTGCATCATGATTTCGATGCATACTTGATATTTTGGAGTGGTTAGAAATAATTTTTGGAATTGATTAAACCCTAAATATTTTTAGGGAATTAAATTAAGACCTAAAATTAGCTTCTATTAGGGAAAATGATTTTACAAAATTGCATTGGAGCTGGAAATATTTTTCCTAGGCTCCATATTAGTCTAAGTATTTTTGTGATTTTTGGAAATCAAGTGGCATTTTCATTTGGGCAATATTCATTTCTTGTTTAGTTTAATAGGAATTAGCCAGATATAACTGTTCACTCGGCCGTAGCCCAGCACTGTGCACCATCATGCTGCAGCAGCAGTCAGCCCATTTCGGCCCAAGGCCCACTCTATTTTCTAACCCGAAATGGTATGGGAAGCCCTGAGCTGTCCGATTTCATTTCAGATCAGCGGCGTGCAGCACGCCTCGTCCCTGCTCCCCTCCCTGCCACTAACATGCGGGGCCTAGCCATCATCTTCGTCCTCTGACTAGTCTCCAGTTCCCGCACGCAGCCGTGTCGTAGCCGATCCAATCTTCGCCCGATTCGTGTGATCCTTACCCCTACTATTGCACGACAACCACCCTATAAATGATCGCCTCCCTCGCCTCGTCCGATTTTTGGCAAAACTGTGGTCTTCCGTGCCCCATATTGCCCGTGCGAGCTCGCCGGAGTCCGCCAGCTTCGAAGCTCCATCGCCCGTCGATTTCGACGACGCCAGAGGGTCCTGAGTTTCCCCTTTTCCTATGTTTTATTCGCCATCGCCTCATCTATCTTTCTCACCCCTTATTTCTCGCAGGGGAGCACCAGGATGACCGCATCGACATCTGCTAGAAGCAAATCAACGCCGCCCGAGCTCCAGCCGCACCGCATCACCACCAGAGGTCGCCTCCGTCTCCGTGAAGGACACTGCTGAGTTCGCTATCGCCGTCCACACCCCGTTCGGCTATCCTCGAGATCCGGGAAGAGCGACAGACGTTTCCATCAGTGATTCTGAGCCGCCGCACATCTGCTTCTCCAAGTCCGGTGCCACCATCCCCTGTTCCTTCTGGTGATCTCTCCCCGTCCATCCGATATCAGGATTAGACCGATTTAATTCACGAAGGGGTACGCGTTGTAGTTCGTCCATCTGAGATCCTACGACCCATGTTTAATGAAGATCCGAATCGGTATCGGTGAGCCACAGAGCGCCACGTGTCTGGGACTATTATGTAAATTTCTGTTTTTGCAGAAAAGACCCTAAAACTTCGATCTATCATAACTTTTTTCTCGTAACTCCGTGTGCGAAGAAACCAATTATGTTTGATTCATCTCGAAGCCCTCTTTCCACTAACACCATAATTTTCAACTTTTGGAATTTTGAAATTTAAGCAATTCAAATTTGAATTCAAATATTGTTTTGATCATATCTTGCAAACCGTGGCACCGTGTCAAGTGATTCTTTTGGCATATTGAATCTCCAGCCAAATCGTATTTATTGTACCTACCCGTGTGCAATTTTGCAAGACTTTTACCCCTGTTCCAATTTAGATAAATTTGAAACTTCTGTAAGCCATGTCTTTGGAACCATTGATCCTTTTTGCGCGAAACCTTCACCCATCATCTTAGAGTATTTTATAGTACTATATTATCATGTTTTGTTTAATTTTAGCTGCTATGCTTATGTATTTTGTTCAGTTGCTCTTATTTGCATGTTTAGTTGTATTCTTTCGGCATAGTTGTTTATTTTCTTTTGTTTCTTTTTGTGATAGATTGTCCGGATTGCGAAGCAGCTCAGAATCAAGTGTTAGACTACTACGACACTGTTCAAGGCAAGTTGAACTTTTGATCATACTTCATCATATATTTTTACTATGCATGTAGTAGCTTATAGCAAAAGAGTAGTATGCATGTGTAGGACTATTATGCTATTATGCTATGCTGAACCTGGTATAGGATAGCCACATGTTTAGTCTGATCCTGATATTCCATACCACCATATTTGGGTATCATTTGTATTATGTAATTGCATGCTTAGCTTTGCGATGGTAGACGTGGGATGGATATCGTGTGATTCATGAAAGTTGGGGAGTTAAGTATTGACTAAAGTAACAATCGGCATGTATTTTATCCCAAGGGCCCCACAATTTTAATACTTAATTAAATAATCATCTGGGTGGAATGGTTTGGCGGGACCAGTTGGCACGTATTGTATCCGAGGGCTCTACAATAATGAGGAATCGGTGGAGGAATGCCGCCCAGGTTCAAAAAGGTTGGACAACTTTTATATCAAGTAGCTTCCATGCACAGCCACAAGCCATTAGGGGCTCTGGCGTAGTTCTATAAGTTGAGGGTAGCCTTGTCCGTGTAAGCTAGCATATGTAACGGCAATAGGTGTACCAGCTTTCCGGGTGGTCGATGTGACCTCTTCTGAAAGATTGTGTCTCACTCTTCGGATTGAGTCTTGTGGTTAAAGCGTACAAATCTCTGCCGAGTGTAAAAACTAATCATGATTAGTCGTGTCCCCGATTATGGACAATTTTGAGCAACTGGACTTGGAACCTCTGGAAGATCTTATCATCTCAAATGACTAATAATGAAGTAGGTTTAATTAAAACTGTGATCCCGAGGGCTCTCATGGCAACAACTGGGTAACCCTATGATCCTGAGGGCTCTCATAGGCATCCAGGTTGGTTAATTGGAGGCGGTCCAATTTAACCATAGGTCAGCTAGAGAGAAACAAAATTGGCTAGTAAGTAGAAGTTGTAGGGGAATGCAACAGAAAACAAAAAAAATTTGACCTACGCACCAACCCAGGACCACTATGGAGACTACATACAAGGTTTGATCTTTTCATTACCGACTTGTAGCGCAGCGGAAGTAGCGTCGATGACGATCGGCGGTGCAAATCCCCGCAGCTAGGATTTACAACCTCCCAACCACGAGGATGTATTCCCTCGTCTACCACTCGGGCAGCCCTCCGGGACGCGGTCGGACAGTCCCTCGGACGGTGTCGCGGACAGCCCTTCAGGAGGACCCTCGAAACTAAGACGGTCACTCGGACAGCCCTTGGGGAGGACCCTCAAAACTCGGACGGTCACTCGGACAGCCCTTCAGGAGGCACTCTCGAACTAAGACCGAAACTATGATCTCTCTACACAGTTGCACACATACGGTGTCATCTATCCGGCAGGGCTTCGCTATCCAAAACTAGTTCCCACCGGAACCCAGGCAGCCTTTTGGCTCTACGAAACTATTTCGCTAGGAGGGAGAGAGAAGGCCAGATCATGCATGGCTTGTGTATGTTGAGAGAGAGTGTGTCTTTAGGCAGCCCCCTCGACCCCTATTTATAGTCCAAGCCCAAGGGTGGCTTCTCCAAGAAGCCAAGGGGAAAAATACCAAAAGGCGCTCAAGGTGGCTTCTCCAAGAAGCCTCCCAAAAAGCACTTTCACTATTCACGGAACCAATTTTCCGCGATCATTAAATCCAAAAATATTTCTGTGGGTCTTAGAATAATTCCAGTACCCACTTAAACAATTTTGGATGCATTCCGAAACAATTCCAGATTATTGATTTTCATCTGTGAAAAGCAACCAAAGGGGTTCCGGCAGCTCCGAAACATTTCCGGTTTTTATCCCGAAAAATTCCCAGAAGTTTCCAGAATAATTCTGGCACCCTCCAAGAATTATCAGCCCTGTGCTGAAACCAATTTGACTTAATGGTATACTCTGAAACAACTTTTTGGTATAGTGATTTTCATCTGCGAAAAGCAACAAAACCTGTTCCGGCAGCTCCGGAACATTTTTGGGTTTTTTTTCTCCGAAAAATCCCAGAAGTTCGCAGAACAATTCTGGTACCCTCCAAGAATTTCCAGATGTGTGCAGAAACCAATTTGACCTAATGGTATACCCTGAAACAACTTTTCAGTTTTCCCGAAACTATTCCAGTGTTCTCTCTTTGGAACTTTTCCGCTGTCTCCGAAACTTTTCCGGTGAATTTCTCTCAGACTCCTTGTCTAGTATTCAGCAGATAGATGACCCTTAAGCGTGTGACCCTATAGGTTCGGTGAAGTATAGACATGACCGGAACACTTTCCGATCAATGATCAACATCGCAGCCGTGGACACCCATATTGACCCCTATACCCACACGAATGAATATTCGAGTGAACCTCCAGTTGCCGTGTGCTATTCCTGTTGCTTCGTGATATGTTACAAATACCCGAGGTGAGACATGTTGGCATCCCCGTGGATCAACAACTTGTCCACTATGCCAGTTACCTCGTTACCGGTATTGTTCTCTTTTCTCGTTCCCGTGTTCCGGCATACCTATGATCAAATCACATTGTGTGTGGCCAGACGATGATGGATACCTGTAACACCAAGAGGGCCCAGAGATATCTCTCCATCGTCGGAGGAGGAAGTCCCAATCTTGAGCTATCAAGTTACTTGACATATTTTTCCATGAACCCGTAAGCCGCCGTAATAGCCACCCATTTACGGATGACGTTTAACAAACCCCAAAGTTCATGAAGCAAGCATGAAGAAATTCGATACTCTTATGGTCTAAGGAATCATGCAAACGTTAATCATCTCTGTGTTATAAACCATTAACTTGTGACGAATGTATCTCATAGCATAACATCAATTCGGGTCGATTCAACACAAATGTTCTTCTAACATTGTGCCCTCAAAGTTGCTTGCATACACATGCCCATGATCAGGAAAACAGAACCATCATGCAACACTTGAGCTAGTCTTAGAGGCCAGACCAGGAATACATTTTACCGTTTATTATTCCACACGTGCATATGAGTCTTCCTCCGAGCCTTGTGTTATTGCAGACTCGAGAACCATAGCAGTTATAGCATGGAACATAAACATAATTATGAATAGGGAGATAATCAATAACATTTATTATTGTCTCTAGGGCATATCTCCTACAGACTCCCACTTGTACTAGAGTCAATAATCTAGTTAATGCTAATGCACTTTACACCCATGGCACACTGGTGTAAAATATGTTTCGCATGTGGTATAACCAGATGTCCAACGGATCTGACGACTTCAGCTCCTTGTTTATCTTTGCATATCCTAGCGTTTTCACGCTTTCACAAAATTCATATTTTGTGTGGACTTGGCTTTGTATATATGTTAATCACAGGTCGAACCTTGATTCCTCAGCCTAAGCTATGGAGCAAATATCTGCAATAGTGTCCCATTGACCAAAGCCTTCTTGGAACCATACTAAGTTCATGAATGAACTATATGATTCAACATCTTGTTTGTTGCTTCGAAAGCGGCAACATACTTCACCTCTGTTATAGAATTCGCCACAGTAACTTGTTTGGAACAATTTCCAACTAACTGTGCCGCCATATTGTGTGTTACACAAAATCCTCAATTTAAATCAAAAATCGCATGGTGAAATGATGAAGACTGTATCGACGTAACATTTTCAACGAACTCTTCATGATCTTCCCTTGCGAGAAAACATGTCATCAGTGCTACTCTAGCACTCAATGAGCCTTTTTCACTGTTGTCCCATGATCAGTACTTTGATCACTTTGGTATCTATACTCGTAACAATTTTGGAGTATTTGTAGGAGATATGCCCTAGAGGCAGTAATAACAGTTATTTTGTATCTCCAAAGTTTGTAATGAAAGTTTATGTTTCATGTTATAACTGCAATGATTCTCGAGTCTGCAATAACACGAGGCTCGGAGGGAAACTCATGTTCACGTGTGGTATAATAAACGGTAGATTGTATTCCTAGTCTTGCCTCTAAGACTGGCTCAAGTATTGCATGATGATCCTGTTTTCCTGATCATGGGCATGGCTATGCCAGCAATTTTGAGGGAACAATGTTGGTAGAACACTTGTGTTGAATCGACCCAAAATTGATGTTATGCTATGAGATACATTCGTCCCAAGTTAATGGTTTAGCACAGCGATAGTTCATGTTTGCATAATTCCATAGACCATGAGAGTATCGAGTTCCTTCGTGCTTGATTCGTGAACTTTGGGGTTTGTTAAACGTCATACGTAACTGGGTGGCTATTACGGCAGCTTACGGGTTCACGGAAAAGTATGGCAAGTAACAATATAGCTCAAGATTGGGATTTTCTCCTGCGGCGATGGAGAGATATTTTCGGGCCCTCTGGGTGTTACGGTATCCATCATCGTCTGGCCAGACAAATTGTGATTTGATCACTGGGATGCCGGAACACGGAAACGAGAAAAGAGAACAAAACCGGTAACGAGGTAACTTGCTTGGTGGAAAAATTGTTGATCCACGGGATGCAATAAATCTCATCTTGGGTGTTTGTAACATATTGATACGTCTCCAACGTATCTATAATTTTTGATTGTTCCATGCTATTATATTATCTGTTTTGGATGTTTTATATGCATTAATATGCTATTTTATATTATTTTTGGGACTAACCTATTAACCTAGAGCCCAGTGCCAGTTCCTGTTTTTTTTCCCCTGTTTTAGAGTTTCGCAGAAAAGGAATACCAAACGGAATGAAACCTTCGCGATGATTTTTCTTCGACCAGAAGACAACCAGGAGACTAGGAGATGAAGTCGGAGGAGCCACGAGGCGGCCACAAGGACGGAGGGCGCGCCCAGGGGGTAGGGCGCGCCCCCCACCCTTGTGGGCCCCCCATGTACCTCCTGACCTAATTCTTTCGCCTATATATTCCCAAATATCCCCAAACCACCAGAGGAATCCACAAAAACACTTTTCCACCGCTGCAACCTTCTGTACCCGTGAGATCCCATCTAGGGACCTTTTCCGGCACCCTGCCGGAGGGGGATTCGATCACGGAGGGCTTCTACATCTACACCATTGCCCTTCCGATGAAGCGTGAGTAGTTTACCTCAGACTTACGGGTCCATAGCAAGTAGCTAGATGGCTTCTTCTCTCTCTTTGATTCTCAATACCATGTTCTCCTCGATGTTCTTGGAGATCAATTCGATGTAATACTTTTTTGCGGTGTGTTTGCAGTGATCCGATGAATTGTGGATTTATGATCAGCTTATATATGAATATTATTTGAATCTTCTCTGAATTCTTTTATGCATGATTTGGTATCTTTGTAATTCTCTTTGAACTATCGGTTTGGTTTGGCCAACTAGATGGTTTTTCTTGCAATGGGAGAAGTGCTTAGCTTTGGGTTCAATCTTGCGGTGTCCTTTCCCAGTGACAGCAGGGGCAGCAAGGCACGTATTGTATTGTTGCCATCGAGGATAAAAAGATGGGGTTTTCATCATATTGCTTGAGTTAATTCCTCTACATCATGTCATCTTGCTTAATGCATTACTCCATTCTTTATGAACTTAATAGTCTAGATGCATGCTGGATAGTGGTCGATGTGCGGAGTAATAGTAGTAGATGTAGAATCGTTTCAGTCTACTTGACACGGACATGATGCCTATATTCATGATCATTGCCTTAGATATCGTCATAACTTTGCGCTTTTCTATCAATTGCTCGGCAGTAATTTGTTCACCCACCGTATTATTTTCTATCTTGAGAGAAGCCTCTAGTGAAACCTATGGCCCCCGGGTCTATTCTCCATCATATAAGTTTCCAATCTACTATTTTGCAATCTTTTACTTTCCGATTTATGAATCAAAAATACCAAAAATATTTACTTATCGTTTATCTATCTCTATCAGATCTCACTTTTGCAAGTAACAGTGAAGGGATTGACAACCCCTTTTTTCGCGTTGGGTGCAAGTTGTTTGATTTTTTGTGCAGGTATTCGGTGATTTGTGCATTGTCTCCTACTAGATTGATACCTTGGTTCTCAAACTGAGGGAAATACTTATCTCTACTTTGCTGCATCACCCTTTCCTCTTCAAGGGAAAAACCAATGCAAGCTCAAGAAGTAGCAGGAAGAATTTCTGGCGCCGTTGCCGGGGAGATCTACGCCAAGTCAAGACATACCAAGTACCCATCAAAAAACTCTCATCTCTTGCATTACATTATTCGCCATTTGCCTCTCCTTTTCCTCTCCCCCACTTCTAAAACGATTTTCGAAAAGATTTGCCTTTTCTTCGCCCCTCTTCCGTTCGCCTTCTTCGTTTGCCTTTTTGTGTGCTCGTGTGTTGGATTGCTTGCTTTGTCATGATGGCTCAAGAGAATACCAAATTGTGTGATTTTTCCAACACCAATAATAATGATTTTATTAGTACTCCGATTGCTCCCGCCACTAGTGTGGAATCTTGTGAAATTATTGCCGCTTTGCTGAATCTTGTTATGAAAGATCAATTTTCTGGCCTTCCTAGTGAAGATGCCGCTTCCCATCTAAACAATTTCGTTGATTTGTGTGATATGCAAAAGAAAAAAGATGTGGATAATGATATTGTTAAATTGAAGCTATTTCCGTTCTCGCTTCGAGATCGTGCTAAAACTTGGTTTTCATCTTTGCCTGAAAATAGTATTGATTCATGGAATAAGTGTAAAGATGCTTTTATTTCCAAGTATTTTCCTCCTGCTAAAATCATCTCCCTTAGGAATGAGATTATGAATTTTAAGCAACTTGATCATTAACATGTTGCACAATCTTGCGAGAGGATGAAATTGATGATACAAAATTGCCCTACTCATGGTTTGAATTTGTGGATGATTATACAAAATTTTTATGCCGGATTGAATTTTGCTTCTAGAAATCTTTTAGGTTCGACCGCGGGAGGTACTTTTATGGAAATTACTTTAGGAGAAGCTACTAAACTCCTAGATAATATTATGGTTAATTATTCTCAATGGCATACCGAAAGATCTTCCACTAGTAAAAAAGTGCATGCGATTGAAGAGATTAATGTTTTGAGTGGAAATATGGATGAGCTTATGAAATTATTTGCAAGCAAGAGTGCTTCTATTGATCCTAATGATATGCCTTTGTCTACTTTGATTGAAAATAATAATGAATCTATGGATGTGAATTTTGTTGGTAGGAACAATTTTGGTAATAACGCGTATAGAGGTAATTTTAATCCTAGGCCATTTCCTAATAATTCCTCTAATAATTATGGTAATTCCTACAACAATTCTTATGTAAATTATAATAAGATGCCCTATGATTTTGAGAATAGTGTTAAAGAATTTATGAGTTCGCAAAAGAATTTCAATGCTTTGATTGAAGAAAAATTGCTTAAGATTGATGATTTGGCTAGGAACGTGGATAGAATTTCTCTTGATGTTGATTCTTTGAAACTTAGATCTATTCCACCCAAGCATGATATTAATGAGTCTCTCAAAGCTATGAGAATTTCCATTGATGAGTGCAAAGAAAGAACCGCTAAGATGCGTGCTAAACGAGATTGGTTTATAAAAACGTGTTCTTCTAGTTTTCGTGAAAATAATGATGAAGATCTTAAAGTGATAGATGTGACCGCTATTGAATCTTTGTTTTCCAATATAAATCTTGATAAAGATGGGAATGGAGATGAGTCAACTTTAGTTAAAAGGCGTCCCAATGATTCGGAGTTTTTAGATCTTGATGCAAAAATTGATAAAAGTGGGATTGGAGAGGTCAAAACTTTAAGTAGCAATGAACCCACTCCTTTGGATTTCAAGGATTTTAATTATGATAATTGTTCTTTGATAGATTGTATTGCCTTGTTGCAATCCATGTTGAATTCTCCTCATTCTTATAATCAAAACAAAGCTTTTACTAAACATATCGTTGATGCTATGATGCAATCTTTTGAAGAAAAGCTTGAATTGGAAGTTTCTATCCCTAGAAAACTTTATGATGAGTGGGAACCTACTATTAATATTAAAATTAAAGATTATGAGTGTCATGCTTTGTGTGATTTGGGTGCTAGCGTTTCCATGATTCCAAAAACTTTATGCGATGTGCTAGGTTTCGTGAATTTGATGATTGTTCTTCAAATTTGCATCTTGCGGATTCCACTATTAAGAAACCTATGGGAAGTATTAATGATGTTCTTATTGTTGCAAATAGGAATTATGTGCCCGTAGATTTCATTGTTCTTGATATAGATTGCAATCCTACATGTCCTATTATTCTTGGTAGACCTTTCCTTAGAACGATTGGTGCAATTATTGATATGAAAGAAGGAAACATTAGATTTCAATTTCCGTTAAGGAAGGGCATGGAACACTTTCCAAAAAATAAAATTAAATTGCCATATGAATCTATTATGAGAGCTACTTATGGATTGCATACCAAAGATGACAATACCTATATCTATTTGTGTTTTTATGCCTAGCTAAGGGCGTTAAACAATAGCGCTTGTTGGGAGACAACCCAATTTTTTTTGTTTTGCTTTTTAGGTTCTGTTTTGCAATAAATAATTCATCTAGCCTCTGGTTAGATGTGGTTTTGTGTTTTAATTAGTGTTTGTGCCAAGTAAGACCTTTGGGATAGCTTACGGTGATAGTTGATTTGATCTTGCTGAAAAAGAGAAACTTTTGCTTCCAGTCACAGAATTGTTTAGATTCACTGGAGCGTTCAAAACCCCTGAATTTTTTACACAAGGTTGATATACAAATTTCCTCTGTTTTTCAAAAATTTCAGAAATTTTGGAGTTACAGAAGTATTAGAACAATTCAAATCTTCGCAGACTGTTCTGTTTTTGACAGATTCTGTTTTCTTTGTGTTGTTTGCTTATTTTGATGAATCTATGGGTAGTATCGGGGGGTATGAACCATGGAAAAGTTGGAATACAGTAGATATTACACCAATATAAATAAAGAATGAGTTCACAACAATACCAAAAGTGGTGATTTATTTTCTAATACTAACGGAGCTTATGAGATTTTTCTGTTGAGTTTTGTGTTGTGATGTTTTCATGTTTTGGGTAAGGATTTGATGGACTATGGAATAAGGAGTGGCAAGATCCTAAGCTTGGGGATGCCCAAGGCACCCCAAGGTAATATTTAAGGACAACCAAGAGTCTAAGCTTGGGGATGCCCCGGAAGGCATCCCCTCTTTCATCTTCGTCTATCGGTAACTTTTACTTGAGGCTATATTTTTATTCTCCACATGATATGTGTTTTGCTTGGAGCGTCTTGTATGATTTGAGTCTTTTCTTTTTACGTTGCCACAATCATCCTTGCTGTACACACCTTTTGAGAGGGACATGCATGAATCATGATTTATTAGAATACTCTATGTGCTTCACTTATATCTTTTGAGCTAGGCAATTTTGCTCTAGTGCTTCACTTATATCTTTTTAGAGCACGGCGGTGGTTTTATTTTATAGAAATTGATGAGCACTCATGCTTCACTTATATTATTTTGAGAGTCTTTAAACAGCATGGTAATTTGCTTTGGTTATAAATTTAGACCTAATATGATAGGCATCCAAAAGGGATATAATAAAAACTTCCATATAAAGTGCATTGAATACTATGAGAAGTTTGATTCCTTATGATTGTTTTGAGATATAAAGATGGTGATATTAGAGTCATGCTAGTGAGTAATTGTGAATTTGAGAAATACTTGTGTTAAAGTTTGTGATTCCCGTAGGATGCACGTATGATGAACCGTTATGTGATGAAGTCGGAGCATGATTTATTTATTGATTGTTTTCCTTATGAGTGGCAGTCGGGGATGAGCGATGGTCTTTTCTTACCAATCTATCCCCCTAGGAGCATGCGCGTAGTACTTCGTTTTGATAACTAATAGATTTTTGCAATAAGTATGTGAGTTCTTTATGACTAATGTTGAGTCCATGGATTATACGCACTCTCACCCTTCCACCATTGCTAGCCTCTCTAGTGCCGCACAACTTTCGCAGGTACCATAAACCCACCATATACCTTCCTAAAAACAGCCACCATACCTACCAATTATGGCATTTCCATAGCCATTCCAAGATATATTGCCATGCAACTTCCCACTGTTCCGTTTATTATGACACGCTTCATCATTGTCATATTGCTTTGCACGATCATGTAGTTGACATCATATTTGTGGCAAAGCCACCGTTCATAATTGTTTCATACATGTCACTCTTGATTCATTGCACATACCGGTACACCGCCGGAGGCATTCATATAGAGTCATATTTTGTTCTAAGTATCGAGTTGTAATTCTTGAGTTGTAAGTAAATAAAAGTGTGATGATTTTCATTATTAGAACATTGTCCCATGTGAGGAAAGGATGATGGAGACTATGATTCCCCCACAAGTCGGGATGAGACTCCGGACGAAAAAAAGAGGCCAAAAAAATGATAGAAGGCCCAAATAAAAAAAATGAGAGAAAAGAGAGAAGGGACAATGTTACTATCCTTTTTCCACACTTGTGCTTCAAAGTAGCACCATGATCTTCACGATAGAGAGTATCCTATGTTGTCACTTTCATATACTAGTGGGAATTTTTCATTATAGAACTTGGCTTGTATATTCCAATGATGGGCTTCCTCAAATTGCCCTAGGTCTTCGTGAGCAAGCGAGTTGGATGCACACCCACTTAGTTTCTCTTTGAGCTTTCATAAACTTATAGCTCTGGTGCATCCGTTGCATGGCAATCCCTACTCACTCACATTGAAATCTATCGATGGGCATCTCCATAGCCCGTTGATGTGAGACTAGCTCCTTCTTTCTGTTTTCTCCACAACCACCTTCTGTTCCACCTATAGTGCTATGTCCATGGCTCACGCTCATGTATTGCGTGAAGGTTGAAAAAGTTTGAGAACATCAAAAGTATGAAACAATTGCTTGGCTTGTCATCGGGGTTATGCATGATTTGAATATTTTGTGTGATGAAGATGGAGCATAGCCAGACTATATGATTTTGTAGGGATAAGCTTTCTTTGGCCATGTTATTTTGAGAAGACATAATTGCCTTGTTAGTATTCTTGAAGTATTATTGTTTTTATGTCAATATTAAACTTTTGTTTTGAATCTTATGGATCCGAACATTCATGCCACAATAAAGAAAATTACACGAATAAATATGTTTGGTAGCGTTCCACATCAAAAATTCTATTTTTATCATTTACCTACTCGAGGACGAGCAGGAATTAAGCTTGGGGATGCTTGATACGTCTCCAACGTATCTATAATTTTTGATTGTTACAAGCTATTATATTATCTGTTTTGGATGTTTTATATGCATTAATATGCTATTTTATATTATTTTTGGGACTAATCTGTTAACCTAGAGCCCAGTGCCAGTTCCTGTTTTTTTCCCTGTTTTAAAGTTTCGCAGAAAAGGAATACCAAACGGAGACCAAACGGAATGAAACCTTCGCGATGATTTTTCTTGGACCAGAAGACAACCAGGAGACTTGGAGATGAAGTCGGAGGAGCCACGAGGCGGCCACAAGGACGGAGGGTGCGCCCAGGGGGGTAGGGCGCGCCCCCACCCTTGTGGGCCCCCCGTGTACCTCCTGACCTAATTCTTTCGCCTATATATTCCCAAATATTCCCAAACCACCAGAGGCATCCACAAAAACACTTTTCCGCCGCCGCAACCTTCTGTACCCGTGAGATCCCATCTAGGGACCTTTTGCAGCACCCTGCCGGAGGGGGATTCGATCACGGAGGGCTTCTACATCAACACCATTGCCCTTCCGATGAAGCATGAGTAGTTTACCTCAGACCTACGGGTCCATAGCTAGTAGCTAGATGGCTTCTTCTCTCTCTTTGATTTTCAATACCATGTTCTCCTCGATGTTCTTGGAGATCTATTCGATGTAATACTTTTTTGCGGTGTGTTTGCTGAGATCCGATGAATTGTGGATTTATGATCAACTTATCTATGAATATTATTTGAATCTTCTCTGAATTCTTTTATGCATGATTTGACATCTTTGTAATTCTCTTCGAACTATCGGTTTGGTTTGGCCAACTAGATTGGTTTTTCTTGCAATGGGAGAAGTGCTTAGCTTTGGGTTCAATCTTGAGGTGTGCTTTCCCAGTGACAGCAGGGGCAGCAAGGCACGTATTGTATTGTTGCCATCGAGGATAAAAAGATGGGGTTTTCATCATATTGTTTGAGTTAATTCCTCTACATCATGTCATCTTGCTTAATGCGTTACTCCGTTCTTTATGAACTTAATACTCTAGATGCATGCTGGATAGCGGTCGATGTGTGGAGTAATAGTAGTAGATGCAGAATCGTTTCGGTCTACTTGACACGGGCGTGATGCCTATATTCATGATCATTACCTTAGATATCGTCATAACTTTGCGGTTTTCTATCAATTTCTCGGCAGTAATTTGTTCACCCACCGTATTATTGTCTATCTTGAGGGAAGCCTCTAGTGAAACCTATGGAACCCGGGTCTGTTCTCCATCATATAAGTTTCCAATCTACTATTTTTCAATTTTTTACTTTCCGATCTATAAACCAAAAATACCAAAAATATTTACTTTATCGTTTATCTATCTCTATCAGATCTCACTTTTGCAAGTAACCGTGAAGGGATTGACAACCCCTTTATCGCGTTGGGTGCAAGTTGTTTGATTGTTTGTGCAGGTATTCGGTGATATGTGCGTTGTCTCCTACTGGATTGATACCTTGGTTCTCAAACTGAGGGAAATACCGATCTCTACTTTGCTGCATCACCCTTTCCTCTTCAAGGGAAAGAACAACGCAAGCTAAGGAAGTAGCACATATCGCGAAGCAACAGGAATAGCACACGGCAACTAGAGGTTCACTCGAATATTCATTCGTGTGGGTATAGGGGTCAATATGGGTGTCCACGGCTCCGATGTTGATCATTGATCGGAAGGGGTTCCGGGTCATGTCTATACTTCACCAAACCTATAGGGTCACACACTTAAGGGTCATCTATCTGCTGAATACTAGATAGGGAGTCTGAGAGAAAGACTCCAGAAAAAAGTTTCGGAGACAGCGGAAAAGTTCCGAAGAGATAGGTCACCAGATGAGTTTCGGTGAAAATGAAAAGTTGTTTCAGGGGATTCCATTAAGTCAAATTGGTTTCGGCACACGCCTGATAATTCTTGGAGGGTACCAGAATCGTTCTGGAAACTTCTGGGAATTTTTCGAGATAAAAACCGGAAATGTTCCGGAGTTGCCGGAACCGATTTGGTTGCTTTTCGCAGATGAAAATCACTAATCCGAAATTGTTTCACAACATGTCCAAAATCATTTGTGTGGGTACTGGAATTATTCTAAGACCCACAGAAATATTTTCGGATTTAACAGTCGCGGAAAATTGGTTCCGTGAATAGTGAAAATCAGTTTATGGATATTTTTTTAGAAAGCCACCTTTTAGGGCTTTTGCAAAAAGGCTTCTAGAAGGGATTGGGGGGCCATGGGAGCCCCTCATGGGGGGCCCCCTAGGGGTGACCGGCCAAGGGTGGAGCTCCTCCATGGAGGTCCACATGGCACCCCTTTTTCCACATATGCGTTTTATTTGTGACATAAGGTGGGGGTACTTTGGTATTTTGAATACACATCCTACCCCTTGGTTTTCCTATAAATAGGAGGTGAGGGGGCTGCCAAAACATCATCCTTGCTCTCATACACATGCCATAGGCTTGTCTAGCTTCTCTCTCCCTCCCAGCGAAAAAGTTTCGTAGAGTCGAAAGGCTGTCTTGGTTCCGGCAGGAACTAGTTCTGGACGGCGAAGCCCTGCCGGATAGCTGACACCGTATGTGTGCAACCCCGTAGAGAGGTCGTAGTTTTGATCTTTTTCCCAAGGGGTTGTTCGAGTGTCCTTCTGAAGGGCTGTCCGAGTTTCCGTTCGAGTTTCGAGGGTCCTCCTGAAGGGCTGTCTGTGACATCGTCCGAGGGACTGTCCGACCGCCTCCCGGAGGGCTGTCCAACGAGGGAGTACATCCTCGCGGTTGGGAGGATGTAAATCCTAGCTATGGGGATCTGCATCAACGATCTCCACCGACTCTTCTTCCGTTGCGCTTCGAGTCGGTACGAATCAGATCAACCCTTGTATGCAGTCTCCATAGTGGTCCTGGGCGTGCTCGCTATACCGAATTTTTTTGTTTTCTGTCGCGTTCCCCTACAGTGGCATCAAGAGCCGTGCTATGCGTAGATGCAGGTTACGATCTAGAATACATGGAGATGTATGGGTATTGCATAATATAATTTTGGAGTAGATGAGATCTATTGCTGAAAATTATTTCTGCGGGTGGCAGATGAAATCTGTTACCCGATGTTCTTGTTGCTTCCCTGGAATTTGTGTATTTATGATCCTGAAACGACATGGTGGAATTTCACAAAGTTCTGGCAATCTGCGATCCTGATTGATCAACGAAGTGCTATCAGTTCTTTGGGTTCCACCGTAGTTAAAGGAAAGATGAAATTTCACAGATGAAAGGGCAATGCAGATATGATGTGCATGGGGTTCATGTGTATGACGAAGTTTAGTATGGGGCTTGAGATTCTATTATCTTGTGTTTCATACACCCTGGAAAGTTAATCTAGCGACTTGAATAATCATACTTGATGATAAACGTTGGTAGCTGCGGTTTAAGTCAAAACCTTAGAAGCCACGTAAAATAAAATTTTGCATAAACCGATTAGAGGTGTCTAACTTGGTTTGCATGTGATGTGGTATAGCAAGTCTCATATTAATTCGATTATGTATGAGATGAGTATATGATGTAATTAACATGACCTGTGTGTCATGATTTGACATGATGGCTGGAGCCATATGATTGTCACTTTAATGACATGCGTGTCAACCTTAAGTAATGCACTTATTTTATTATCTATAGAGATAGCAATATTATCTGGTGCATCGACAAGGTGGTTGCAATCTTCACGAAGGTGAAAACCGACGTAAATGCCGGTGACGAAGAAATGAAAGACTTCTCCGCTAGAAAGGGCTATACCATTGTAGGGTAACGCAGCAGAAAACAAAAATTTCTAACCTACGCACCAGCCCAGGACCACTATGGAGACTGCATACAAGGTTTGATCATTTTCGTTACCGACTCGTAGCGCAGCGGAAGTAGAGTCGATGACGATCGGCGGTGCAGATCCCCGCAGCTAGGATTTACAACCTCCCAACCACGAGGATGTATCCCCTCGTCTTCCCTTCAGACAGCCCTCCGGGAGGCGGTCGAACAGTCCCCCGGACGGTGTCGCGGACAGCCCTTCGGGAGGACCTTCGAAACTCGAACGGTCACTCGGACAGCCCTTCGGGAGGACTCACAGAACTCGAACCGTCACTTGGACAGCCCTTCGGGAGGCACTCTCGAACAGCCCCTCGGGCACTAAGATCGAAACTACGACCTCTCTACAGAGTTGCACACATACGGTGTCATCTATCCGGCAGGGCTTCGCCGTCCAGAACTAGTTCCCACCGGAACCCAGACAGCCTTTCGGCTCTACGAAACTCTTTTCGTGGGAGGGAGAGAGAAGCCAGATCATTGCATGGCACTTGTATGTGAGAAGGGATGAGTGTGGAGGGCTGCCCCTCCACCTCTATTTATAGGAAAGCCAAGGGGTAGGGTAGTTATCCAATAAAACCCAAAGGCATATGAGGGAAGTCCTTCCACAAGGACCTAAAGGAGAAACCAAGGAACAAGAGGGGCTCCAAGGTGGAGCCCCTAGTGTGGCCGGCCACTCCCCCATGAGGGCCCCCCCAAAGGGGATTCTCATCCATCCACATCACCTTCTAGAAGCCTTTAGCAAAAGCCCTAAAAGGTGGCTTCCAAAAATTATCCAAAAAGCACTTTCACTATTCACGACGACATTTTTCAGCGTCCGTTCGAACTGAAAATATTTATGTGGGCTTAGAACAATTCCAGTACCCACTAAAATAATTTTCAACGCGTTCTGGAACAATTCCAGATTAGTGATTTTCATCTGCGAAAAGCATCTGAAGCGGTTCCGGCAGCTCCGAAACATTTCCGGTTTTTCTTCCAGAAAATTCCCAGAAGTTTCCAGAATGATTCTGGCACCCTCCAAGAATTATCAGGCATGTGCCGAAACCAATTTGACTTAATGGTATCCTCTGAAACAACTTTTCAGTTTCACCGGAACTCATCCGGTGACCTCTCTCTGCGGAACTTTTCCGCTGTACGAAACTTTTCGGTGTCCGAAACTTTTTCGGTGATTTTCTCTCAGACTCCCTGTCTAGTATTCAGCAGATAGATGACCCTTAAGCGTGTGACCCTATAGGTTCGGTGAAGTATAGACATGACACGGAACCCCTTCCGATCAATGATCAACATCGGAGCCGTGGACACCCATATTGACCCCTATACCCACACGAATGAATATTCGAGTGAACCTCCAGTTGCCGTGTGCTATTCCTGTTGCTTCGCGATATGTTACAAATACCTGAGGTGAGACATGTTGGCATTCCCGTGGATCAACAACTTGTCCACTATGCTAGTTACCTCGTTACCGGTATTGTTCTCTTTTCTCGTTACCGTGTTCCGGCATCCCCGTGATCAAATCACAAAGTGTCTGGCCAGACGATGATGGATACCGTAACACCGAGAGGGCCCAGAGATATCTCTCCATCGTCGGAGGAGCAAATCCCTGTAAGGGAACGCGACAGAAAACGAAAATTTTCGGTATAGCGAGCACGCCCAGGACCACTATGGAGACTGCATACAAGGTTTGATCTGATCCGTACCGACTCGAAGCGCAGCGGAAGAAGAGTCGGTGGTGATCGTTGGTGCAGATCCCCACAGCTAGGATTTACAACCTCCCAACCGCGAGGATGTACTCCCTCGTCGGACAGCCCTTCGGGAGGCGGTCGGACAGTCCCTCGGGAGGCGGTCGGACAGTCCCCCGGACGATGTCGCGGACAGCCCTTCGGGAGGACCCTCGAAACTCGAACGGAGACTCGGACAGCCCTTCGGGAGGACACTCGAACAGCCCCTCGGGCAAAAGACCGAAACTACGACCTCTCTACGGGGTTGCACACATACGGAAAAAGAGGCCAAAAAAATGATAGAAGGCCCAATAAAAAAAATGAGAGAAAGAGAGAGGACAATGTTACTATCCTTTTTCCACCTTGTGCTTCAAAGTAGCACCATGATCTTCACGATAGAGAGTATCCTATGTTGTCACTTTCATATACTAGTGGGAATTTTTCATTATAGAACTTGGCTGTATATTCCAATGATGGGCTTCCTCAAATTGCCCTAGGTCTTCGTGAGCAAGCGAGTTGGATGCACACCCACTTAGTTTCTCTTTGAGCTTTCATAAACTTATAGCTCTGTGCATCCGTTGCATGGCAATCCCTACCACTCACATTGAAATCTATCGATGGGCATCTCCATAGCCGTTGATGTGAGACTAGCTCCTTCTTTCTGTTTTCTCCACAACCACCTTCTGTTCCACCTATAGTGCTATGTCCATGGCTCACGCTCATGTATCGTGAAGGTTGAAAAAGTTTAGAACATCAAAAGTATGAAACAATTGCTTGGCTTGTCATCGGGGTTATGCATGATTTGAATATTTTGTGTGATGAAGATGGAGCATAGCCAGACTATATATTTTGTAGGGATAAGCTTTCTTTCTGGCCATGTTATTTTGAGAAGACATAATTGCCTTGTTAGTATTCTTGAAGTATTATGTTTTTATGTCAATATTAAACTTTTGTTTGAATCTTATGGATCCGAACATTCATGCCACAATAAAGAAAATTACACGAATAAATATGTTTGGTAGCGTTCCACATCAAAAATTCTATTTTTCTCATTTACCTACTCGAGGACGAGCAGGAATAAGCTTGGGGATGCTTGATACGTCTCCAACGTATCTATAATTTTTGATTGTTACAAGCTATTAATTATACTGTTTTGGATGTTTATATGCATTAATATGCATTTTATATTATTTTGGGACTAATCTGTTAACTAGAGCCCAGTGCCAGTTCCTGTTTTTTTCCTGTTTTAAAGTTTCGCAGAAAAGGAATACCAAACGGAGACCAAACGGAATGAAACCTTCGCGATGATTTTTCTTGGACCAGAAGACAACCAGGAGACTTGGAGATAAGTCGGAGGAGCCCGAGGCGGCCACAAGGACGGAGGGTGCGCCCAGGGGGTAGGGCGCGCCCCCACCCTTGTGGGCCCCCCGTGTACCTCTGACCTAATTCTTTCGCCTATATATTCCCAATATTCCCAAACCACCAGAGGCATCCACAAAACACTTTCCGCCGCCGCAACCTTCTGTACCCGTGAGATCCCATCTAGGGACCTTTTGCAGCACCCTGCCGGAGGGGGATTCGATCACGGAGGGCTTCTACATCAACACCATTGCCCTTCCGATGAAGCATGAGTAGTTTACCTCAGACCTACGGGTCCATAGCTAGTAGCTAGATGGCTTCTTCTCTCTCTTTGATTTTCAATACCATGTTCTCCTCGATGTTCTTGGAGATCTATTCGATGTGTATACTTTTTTGCGGTGTGTGTTGCTGAGATCCGATGAATTGTGGATTTATGATCAACTTATCTATGATATTATTTGAATCTTCTCTGAATTCTTGATTCTATGCATGATTGACATCTTTGTAATTCTCTTCGAACTATCGGTTTGGTTTGGCCAACTAGATTGGTTTTTCTTGCAATGGGAGAAGTGCTTAGCTTTGGGTTCAATCTTGAGGTGTCTTTCCCAGTGACAGCAGGGGCAGCAAGGCACGTATTGTATTGTTGCCACGAGGATAAAAAGATGGGGTTTTCATCATATTGTTTGAGTTAATTCCTCTACATCATGTCATCTTGCTTAATGCGTTACTCCGTTTCTTTATGAACTTAATACTCTAGATGCATGGGATAGCGGTCGATGTGTGGAGTAATAGTAGTAGATGCAGAATCGTTTCGGTCTACTTGACACGGGCGTGATGCCTATATTCATGATCATTACCTTAGATATCGTCATAACTTTGCGGTTTTCTATCAATTTCTCGGCTAATTTTGTCACCCCGTATTATTGTCTATCTTGAGGGAAGCCTCTAGTGAAACCTATGGAACCCTCTGTTCTCCATCATATAAGTTTCCAATCTACTATTTTTCAATTTTTACTTTCCGATCTATAAACCAAAAATAACCAAAAATATTTACTTATCGTTTATCTACTCTATCAGATCTCACTTTTGCAAGTAACCGTGAAGGGATTGACAACCCCTTTATCGCGTTGGGTGCAAGTTGTTTGATTGTTTGTGCAGGTATTCGGTGATATGTGCGTTGTCTCCTACTGGATTGATACCTTGGTTCTCAAACTGAGGGAAATACCGATCTCTACTTTGCTGCATCACCCTTTCCTCTTCAAGGGAAAGAACAACGCAAGCTAAGGAAGTAGCACATATCGCGAAGCAACAGGAATAGCACACGGCAACTAGAGGTTCACTCGAATATTCATTCGTGTGGGTATAGGGGTCAATATGGGTGTCCACGGCTCCGATGTTGATCATTGATCGGAAGGGGTTCCGGGTCATGTCTATACTTCACCAAACCATAGGGTCACACACTTAAGGGTCATCTATCTGCTGAATACTAGATAGGGAGTCTGAGAGAAAGACTCCAGAAAAAGTTTCGGAGACAGCGGA